>JANHGB010009752.1:0-25044 GCA_026283785.1 Coracopsis vasa | reverse complement strand
GGAAACAGCATCAGCTTTCAGTGGGTGCTGAGATTCCTACTTTCACTTGCTGTCTGCTAAATTATCAACAGTCATGTGCCTGGTGAAGCACCTGGTTAATCTTTAATTCTGTAGTGAATAAATTCTCCTGCCTTTAGCACTAATGTGAAATAATGGGTCTGACCTTTAATTTCAGACCCTGGTTTTGTGGGATGAAGTAAAGCATAATGGTTATTTTTCACAGATCTGGAGGTTCCCTGTTTAATATTGGCAAGTGTACGATAGGATCTCATGTCTCATTATCATTGGGCAGTTTTAGGAATTTTTATTAGAAGTATTTAGAACAATAACAAGAGATGCCATTTGTAGAAGCTTGTGTATAGCATCCTGATGAAGCTTTTCAACAGGCTCCCTGTGAAGCATCTCAAGGCCTATTATTAGGAAGACACCTGTCTCAAGTCAGGTAATTGCACCACTTTCCTTGCTCTATCATATGTAAAAGTCCCAAGAACCACTCCTATCTGTCAGCTGTTCCCCCCACACACTCACTATAGTCCTTTGATTAATAAGATATTCACCTTGAATCAGGTGTAAAAAAAGAAGTTAAGCTGCATATAAATTTGCAGGCATAATTCATAGTTCTGAATTCTCAGATCCCTCATGAAAATGAAATTCCCCATTGAAGACACTGGAAATGTACTAGGAATAACTTCACTTGAAGAGTATGAGAGAAGTACCACTGTATCTGAAAATATATAACTGAGGTGTATATCTACTTTCCTCTTCTACTTTGAGTAGAAGTTTACTGTAGAAGATGGTGGCAATTGCAAAAGCCCCATTGCTTTCAGTGAGGCCAAAATTTCACGTTAAAGACAACAGAGACAGTTAACATAAAATATTTTCTTTTCTTCTGGTTTAAATGGTTGTTAAATAGAATTTTCCAGAGTTTCAACTTTAAGAAAAGATGGGAGAAGTGAAAGAAGAAAATAAACCAGTGAAGGTTTTCTTCCCTGCAAACCAGTTTTAGTATCTGTAATCCATGAGAATGGATAGAGGCGTACAATTCTCATTCATAATCCCCCCAAATGGTCCATTTGAATTTAGTAAGAACATTTAATATTTCCCATTAATTTCACTGTATATCAAACGGCAGTAAGTTTCCATCAGTTGGTGTATTGCTAAGACATTGATAATTTTCTAATTTATTTCCAATTAAACATGTTCTCATTTATGGATGTTTCCATTTGTTTGACTGCCAAGAATGTGATGAGATGCAATTTGTTTCTAAAATGCCTTGAAGTCTATAACATATCTCTCATCTTCAGAAGCCAGTGGGGAGATTCCTTCTTAATATCAATTGGAATTGGATTGATGCAAAAATTATTTGGCTTTAAGACTTATTTCTGTTTTCTTTTTACCAGAATACATTGCGGGTTGTGCATTTTTTTCCCTCATACTTCTCTCTCATTACACATTATTTGGAAAGAGAAACTTTAAGCGTTGTGTGGTCGGGAGACAGAAACTCGGCTTTCTAGCTCTTAATAAGAAGTATTTCTTTCTGTCTGAGGAGACTCATTTATCACCTAAGAAGACATTTCAACTTTGTCATGGTCCACAGTTGCAATTAATATTGTTTACTCAATTTTTTATTTCTTTTCAAGAAAAGAAAGTTAACCAACTGAGAATACAAATGCAGAATGTTAGGGGAGGCTTGGGGTGAGCATTTAGAATTTTGGGTCCTTCTTAAAATCTATAAACAGCTTACTGACCTCTGCCCTTTATAGGTTCTGAATGGAAAAATAATTGTGCTCTAGAGAGTCTGCTTGTCGCAGTGTAATCTACACACAAGTTTAGAGTCACCACACTCAAGTCGCAAGTGAATCCATGAAAATCATACCTATCTTTTAGACAATGAAAGTATAAATTACATTTGTTCTGGAGAGAAGGGAGAAGTCCGTGAAATGTGTGTGGTCAAAAGTCTGTGCAACAGATGAAAGCTCTTAATTTATACAGCGGTCATGATTTTAGGGAATAAATGTTTATAATCCCAGATGGGAAAAGGTCTTAAAAAATAATTTTACGGTCATGGGATTGCTGCTCAGAGAAGAATTATCTTCTTCTGGACATTCCTTGACTTATAATTCAGTTAAATATGTGTATGTACACCAGTAATAATTTAGCACTTTCCTTCTGTTATGTCTTATAGTGATGGAGAAGGGCTTTAATTCTTCTGTTTTTTCACCTCCACTGCTTCCTCCAGATGTTTGTAGTAGATGCCATGAAATGATAAAAAGATTAAGGTTTTAAGCAATCTCATGATGCAAGTTTTCCTAGCAATAAAAATTCTAATTACACATTTTCAAGACTACCTTTATTTCATTTTCAGTGCCCTCCTTGTAAGGTCTTTTAAGGCATAGATTTGAATTTTTTTACCTGTTTTAGAGATCAAACAAATGTTCAGTTTTGTGGTTATTTGGCAGACGTCTTTCAGTATTTTCACTGACTGCAAAGTCCTTACAAATATTGAAATACTTTTTCTATCTTTTTGTTACATATTTTTAGTTGTGGAGCATATTTATTTAAGTTTATTCTGTATTCTGGGTTAATTAATAGTATTTTAAGTAATCCACCTTTTACTAAAACATCTAAGGTCCATTTTTTTTAACTACATCCTTTTGAGGACCTGGTCATGGTTCATTGCTAGATCCGTAGAGCTCACACAATATAGTGTGATGGAGATGAAATGAGAGTTAAGCTTCTTACACTGCAATTCATACAGTTGCTTTAATGAGCAAAATGCTCTCAGTGTAACCGAAGCAGGCAGCTCACAAATAGCTGAGAATTGTAATTGTAAAATCATCCAGTCCTTCAGAGTTGATCTTTGCAAGTGCTGTTGAGAAAAAAAGTGCCTGTGGATTCACTCTGGAGAGCTTGTGAGTGCATACCACGTTCCTAAGCCTCACTGTCAAGATCCGAGCAGCAGCTCCCACCAGATTTTCAGGATGGGAAAATATCTCATGGGTTGTAGTGGTGTATGAGAGCATTGCAGGCACAGGAAGTTTCTGAACATAAAAGTGGTTGAAATTATTCAAGTCCATGTTTTTGTATTTTTACTCCAACTAAGTATTTTAAAGTAAGTTGGCAACATTTGCCAAAACTTGCTTTTTGTGTAAGAGTGTTGCCATCAGATATGCCATGTTCTAATCTAAATGTTGGTGATGTAAATGTCCACGTTCGTTGTCTGGATTTCTGATTTATGTGTGTTTGTATAAAGATTGTCTGTGTGCTATTAACATAATGCTAAAGCAGCTCTCCAAACTGGAGCCCTCGTATGCCTTTTTTTTCCTCATTGGTGATAAAGTGAGCCCAGGTGACTGGCTCAGATGTTGGCATTTACATTGTAAAGACATAATGTTTGGCAAGATGAGTCCAGCCATCAGCATGGCAAAGTCAGAAACCCCCAAACCTTACTTGATTGCTGATTTTAATATTCAAGCTCACTTCTCGGCTGAGAAGGCTGTAGAAAGGCCACAGAATATAAATTGCAAATTAATTTATTGCACTTGTGTGGAAATGGGCTGTATCTCATAACATGTTTTACAGAAGAGTAACTTTGAGTTCAGTTATTAAGACTCTAAACCAGTGGGGAATCACATCCACAAGAGAAGTCATTTAAGCAGCTATGATGTGAGAGTCACTGACCACAGTGCGACACGAGTAAGAGCTTAGGCCCGTATTCACAAGGGCCATTACCTGCAGCAAATTACGGAAAGTTGTCAAAACTAGAGTAACAGGAAGACTTGAACAGCTAGAGTCTCCTTTTGGAATTGCCAGTCATACCCATTCATTGCAGAAGTGGGATTCAACTGCATGAAATTCAACAGCAGCTGGAGTTTCTAAAGTAAGAATGATGTTGAGCGTAAAACCCAGATACAGAGGAAATTCTGTCTGACCTTTATGAAATAAATTACTGATAGATTTTCCTTGCTTTACTACAGCCAGTTACTCATATAATATCAGTTGCTATATTCTATACCTAGACACCATCTTACTTTTTCTTAAACCTGATAAAGCCCTAACTGGAGGCATCTGAAGTCAGCCAACATGAAATTTTCATCCCCTTTTTTAAAAGTCAAGTGAAGCCACTATTCTGTCATACACATGATGCATTTCCACATTTATAAATAAACTTCAGCCAGGTTTTTGTTTTGGGAAGGATAGCTTTTTCTGATCTAAGTTAGCTGTTCAATATATTTTTCTACCCTTGGGATTTTAATCACAAGGGTGTATTTTCATTTTAGGCTTTCATTCCAAAAGACGCAGGATATATCTTTGCTGTAATTAGGAAAACAGGGCTTTGTGCTGGGATTTACATGTAGCCCCCGGGTGACTGTTAAAACCAATCCATAGCTTTTGTAGCCACTTTCCTTTGGGAAGGGGAAAAATATTTAAAGCACCCAGCTTAACTCTTCTGTTAGTCACTTCAGTAGTTTCTCTGGGCTTAATGCTTACCAGTAATCCCAAAAGAGAAGGGTTAGACCTGGATCAAGTATAATAATAGTCTGACCTTGATATAGCATTGAAATATCAGAAAACGTGTTTTAGAAAACTATATTAGAAATATGAATGATTTCTTAATTTGTGATGATTTGTTTTCCTCCCAATTTTTAGCTCAGATTATTCTGAGGCATATACTGGCTGTTTTCTTGAGCTTCCTTTTATAAATGGAGAACTTGTGTGCACTCATTAGCAGTAAACTGGGGTAGGACTTGGTATTTGTTTCATTTGGCCTCAGGTTTGGTTTTCTTTCAAATACCTCTCCTTTGAAAAACCTTATAAATATCCTGACCAATTTCAGTAAAACTGCAAGATCACTAGCAAGGGCATTGGCCAGTTCCTCCTTCCCTAGTAAATCTAAAGTTTAACAGCCTCTAAGCAGCCATTCTCTTCAAAATATGTTATCTTTTTTTACTCAGGATGTCCTAATTTTGCTCAGGAAGGAGCATAAGAACTTTGCTCTGCTCAGGACAGGGGTCCTGTCAACCCAGTTTCCTTTCTCTGGGAAAGATCAGTATCCTATGGAGGAATAGAAAAAATGAGGCATTGAAAAGAAGCTTTAAAGTACATTAATATGTTGAATTTATTCTAGTTATTGATCCAAGCAATCTGATTCTCCCTTAACAAATAGCACTCTGATATATGAAAGAGTCTTTTTCAGGGTTTTAGCAGCCTTACACAGTGATTAGCTCTGTTTATATGCTAAAGCATGATAGGTACTATCTAATTTTATCTCTAGACTCATAAATTGCTGTATGAAATGTAATGTTTTGATAAGAATGCAGATGTAACACCTACACTCTCCTCTATTCATAGTTAGGCCCATGTACAATAAATCTTCACTGTATTTGCTACATACGGGAAATATTCTCCAGCTGTTGAAAACAAGTGTAAATAATGTCGGAGAAAGCAGAAGCTGACATAGATTAAGTGAACCTTTCTTATAAAAGGAACAATAATTGTAAATTAAAGTTTCAATTACCCAACATACCTATGGATCGATATCTACAGATGAGTCTCCTGTTGTGGCAATAAATACTTAGGGAAAGGTCCTATCTACAAGAGGAGTTTCTTTTTAAATCCTCTTCCTCAGTCTCTGGGGTTTTGTTTGCATTTTTTCACCTGTAATTTCTTGCGTGGAGTTGTTTGTGTCCCCAAAACTAAAACTTCCTTTCCTTATCTTTATTTCTGTTGATGTACCCTTGGCTTGCCTCCATTTTTCATCGCTCCTCCTTTCCCTCGCCATTGCTTGCTCTGTTTTCCCCCAGATCTCTTTGCTAGCAAGACTCATGTAATCAGTTTATATTCTGCACTCTGCTGCTGTTTATGTTTCTGATTTTCTCACTTTCCATTTCCACAGCATGCTCTTTATAGAAAATAATTTCTCTTTGTTATATTTTTCCTTCCTGAACTTTGATCTCTTATTTACACCTTGCAGATTTTCCCCATTCAGTAGGGAAATAAGCTGTCTTCATTCATACCCTTTCTGAGAATGGCTTTCCTGTGTATGATTGATACTAATAAGCCATGCAAATTATTTTAGGTATTCTTAACATGATTTACAGTTTAAGATAAAGTTGTCTTCAGCTCTGTAATGTCTTATGTGTCTGTCTTGTATATTATTATAGCTGCCCTGGGGCAGCGCTCCTGTCTTCATTTCTTTTGCAGGCAGCTCTGAGCATGTTACCATCACTAAATGAGTCATTATTGACTAATAGCTGGAGCATTTCACTTCTCTGTTTTCTTAATTTGAACCTGTGTGAAAGGTGATTCCCTTTTTTCACTACCTAAAAATTATCTTACAGTTACTTTTAGTCTCAGCCCAATGGAAGCAAAGTATTTTGTCAGCAGGAGCATTTTAGATAAAACATACTGTTGGCATGACTCCTGAATCTTGATTTAGAAGATCTTAGAACAGATATTCTGAATGGTTTCTAAATGAAATGCAGGGAATGATATGCTGTGTTTGCTTCAGAGAATGACTGACATGCAATCTAGAATTTCTTCACAGTTGTATAGTTATTAGTTTTGATTTTAATGTGAAATTCAAGCCACCACTATCAGTTTGATTAATGGGGTAATACAACTTGTGACATTAAAATAAGTTTAATGTTGATAAAGATAGCATTTTCCTAGGAAGCTGAAAATATATTCTAGTAACTGCTGAAGAGTTATAAAGTCTGGTCTCTTGAAAATGTTAGCATGATTCTTAAAGTTACAGCTTTAAATAATACTTTTCATCTGAATATTTGTGCAGTTCTCTTTTCTGTAAGACTTCACGCTGAAATCTTAATCTCTGCAGGGGCAAAGAACTTTGTTACATAAACTAATTGGTCATGAAGAAAGGAAAAGGGCATAAAATTGACTCAAGAATAAGCAGAAATGCCACTCTTCTTGAAATCCACTGGTTAGAGTAGTTCTGAAGAAGATTTCATCTGCAATATGAAGGAGCATGATGGCCTTTTTATTTTAACATTTAATTTTCTTTTCGTGAACAATATGTAATATTTTTGACTATTGCGGTAGAGCAAAGTATTGTCCATTTATAAGCATACACTCCATGTTCTATATAAGTAAAGAATGGAGTTACAGAAGGAGACAGCAAATACTCCATATGAAGTGTAGTTTAATACACACTATTCCAAAATGTGATGTTCTTTCAACTGTAGAGGTGAAATGGGGAAAAAGAAAGAAGATTTAGGAGGAAATTAGTGTGTATAGTGTTATATTATATATATAGTATTATAGTATTATATCTATAGTGTTATATATATTATAGTGTGTATTAGTGTGTGATAGGTGAAAGTAGGGTATGTAACAGGAGGAATGGTAGAACTGAACCCCTCAATGTCTGTTTGGTTTATAAATCCATCTTTATAGAGATAAAAGAGAGACCTCAGTGATACAGTTTCTGTGTGGTCCTTTTTTATAATATCCTCTTAAGTATTCCAGCAGTGTTCTTTAAAAATGCAGCCTTTCTTCTTTCCTAGGCAGATCAGCCTGGCCATCATTACACTATAATCATCCAAAATAGCCTATTTTCACAGATGAAGAAAAGCAGTGTTGGTGGGAAGTCTGAGAAGATCACCAAGCTAGATGCTCATTTCAAGAGAAACAAATATGGTCATATGCAATTAATTTAATTTAGTATTCTTTTGTTTTCATAGTAGGGTAGAGCTATACTCTGAGAAACATAGTTTTGTTAGCCCTGAAAACAGTGTTGATTCCCATGGGCTGTACTGAGAAGTTGATTCCTGTTAGTTAATATTTCTAACGATGCGTTAACATAAAGTGCTTCTACATGGCAGAGGGAGTCCTCTATGCTAGACTGTGTAAGTATCTGCAAGTATTATGTCTGTGTGAAACTCTGACTTTGTATTCTCATCAGGCAAGAGGAGTTTTGATTGGGAAACCCCAAAAGTTTGCTCCCATTTACAGCTGCAAAGCTGAAGAACAGAGAAACTAAGCAATTTTAAGGCCACAGAACTAATCTCTGATGAGAGAACTAGGACCTTCTGAGCCCAGAACTTAACTCCATAGCAGGAGTGTTATTGCTGCCACTCTTGCAGCACTCCACTAGTAGAAAACTAATCTTGTCCATGAGGCATGCTACAGGGATATTAAGATTCATATCACAAAATACTGTAACTTTTAGGAAATAATATCATCCTCAGTATTGTCATCTTGCCTCCCATGGAACCATATGATCTTTATGATCACTTCTAACCCAAACCATTCCGTAATTCTATTCTGTGATTAATCTAAACTTGTCTTTAATAGCCCTTACAGATGCTGTGGTTTTAATTACCCTTGGTTTCGGGAAGATTGGCTTGTTGGTTTAGTGCTTATGTAAATTCTTTTTGGAAAATAAGGAGCCTCAAATGGCAAAAAATTGCATGTTTTATTGTCAGTTTTCTCCAAATAAATTGACAGTTTCAGAGACTTAAATACTTACAGCCCTACTCTCAGTTAAGACTGTGAGCAGGCGCAAAGGGATTCGTGACCACGTTTGAATAATAAGATATTGCACAGAATGAATGAAAATAGTGAATTCCAGCCCTTTGCTGTTAGTGAAGTGTGAATGCTCCAGAGGCATATAAAATTGTGGCTGAAAAAAGGCTTTGAAAGGAAAGCAGAATATAGACAATTACGAATGAAGCTTTAAAGGTACAGAGAAGATGACTTAAGAGTAGATTGAAAGTACAGCTTGCATCTCTTCCCTTCTCCCCACTGATATTTTACTCACAAGCTTTTAGAAAACAGCAGTGGCAAGTTAATGCTATACACCAGTTAACATTTTCTCTATGGTAGACTTCAAGGTTTCTGCATTCTTAAGGAAATTGAAATTGCATTATAATGGTGGTATTTAAATTCTGTCATCTTCTTATGCTTGTGACAAATGAGAACCCATTCGCTTCCGTATTTTCACTTATTTCATTCAGTGGTGGTCACAATATTGACTGTCAGCTCCCATGCCTGGTAGGCAAAGGGCTTTTGTTTGATTGAATCAGGACTGGTACTATCACGCCCTAAATCAAAACCATTTTTTTCAAGGTTGAAGCACGTGTTGCATTCATTTCACTGAATTTCTATTTCTTCTTTTGAAATTCGAAGTCCCATGGAGTAGGTTTCCATCTTCTTGGTCCTGTGTAAGAATTTCTCTGAGACTGTTGGATCCAGTATCTGCCTCCAGACAAAGTCCATTCTTCAGAGAAGCTGTTGATGTGCTGGCGCGGAATTGACTGATGCCATCTGTATGTTGATTTTCACATGCTCTGTGCGCTTATGCCCTGAAATATGAAAGTTTTCTTTATTATATAGATAAAATCAGAGCAGAGATATGTGGAATTATATTACTTTTCTTGGTGTATAGTATTCGAGTGTAATGAATCTCTATTTTTTGCTTTTTAATCACTAGCTACTGGTATGGCCAACTTAAAAATGAAGTTGAGCACCAATATGTTTTGGTGTAGCAGTGCGTCAGGCTTTACTATTGTATCTTTATATCTAAATGAATTCTTCTTCCTATTTCTATACTTGGTGTTCTACATTTTTATGTCCATGTGCAGCAGTTTTATGGTTGAGATATTTTTTTCTAAAGCAAATGATGATTGTGGCTTTACTCAAGAATTTTAATGCAACAGATGCATTCACTTGCAGTAGAACCTCAAAGACTCTTTGACAGCAAAATGAAAATATATTAGTTTGTCAGTAAAGGAATTTTGAATTTCTTTCTAACTTAGATAAATGCAACAAAGTATATTTTTGACATCTCATAAGTTAAGTTGATTCCAATAGAGTTGTACATTGTTAAATATGATAAAATATGACATTAGGCCCTTGACTGGAAAATACAGTACAGAAGAAAGTGGAATTGATTTGCTCTGAGGTTTGGTTTTTTTCTTCTGTAGCCACATTTTATATGTGATCAGCATGATTTTGTGTGAGTTAACTGAAAATCTGACAGAGATTACAGAAATACGATTTTTTTTCTTTGAAGTGCAAATACAGCTATGAGATAAATCACTCTGATTAGCTGGTGGTCATATTAAGCCTGCTACAACCACATTGCCTAAGCCAGCAGGCAGACACCAACACACAGTATGATTCTATAATTCTATACTAGGTCTCAAATTCATTATTAGAAACAATTGTATAAGATCTTGGTTTTGAGAAACCTGACTTGGTAACTACACATATTTGGGATTCCCAGTGCATTGTCACGGTGTAACTTTTTTATATGTTGTAATTGATTTTCATCAGTATCAGCAATATATTTAGCATTGGTGTTATTTCTTACTTAGATGTTTACCTCTGGATCAGCTTCTTGTAGGTGCAGCTTTTGACAGACAGCTGGCTAGCTTGCATTTACTGCAGTGTCATTTTATCAGATTTGTTCCAGAAACAACTGGGAACATAAAAGTAACAACAGATCCTGGAGGGTCATTCTTTAAATGGTCCTTGCAGAAAACTCAAGGGAAAAAGAATAGTAAAGTGAATTAATTGCATGTACTGTGCAGCAAGCCCTTCTAATGGTCATTAGTTGTCTCTCTATCAAGGTTTTAACACTATCCCCCAGAACCAGGGAATTTGAGCATTGATTTTCCTGGTATGTTAACCCAGATGGTAATTATAGTTGGTAATAATAATTGTAAAATTTTGTCTTACAGTCAAGAAATAGTAAGAATAGCAGATGAAGCGCTTTCAGCAGGAATAAAGAATAGTGAGAATGCCATGTCTGCCCCAGAACTGCATTTATTCATATACTGCATTTTTGAACATATGAATTTGATTAAATTTATTTTACCTTCACCTATTACTATGCTCTTGAAATGATTTTATATCTCTGCAGATGCTTTGGATTTCCATCCTTCTGTAGCTGTATCCAGTGCTCTGTATACAAAGCAGATTCGTCAGTAGGCTCTAAGACAAATTAGGCTTCTTGGGGGCTTCTTGCAAAAGATGTGCAGTGTTTATTTTGAAAGTGGTATGTTTAAACACTTCATGCCAATTTCTGTTAGTAAATACAGAGAGCTACAGTTTAAACTGTCCTATGTGAACATCCGAGCACATCGACAATATCTGGCTATTATGTTTTACATTTTAGCCTTTTGCCGAAACCAAGCTGAGAATAGGCCCAGTTCCAGACAATACTGCTTGTCCTCTTGAAAATATTCTGTTGATCATCTGATGATTGGAATTCCCTGGGTTCTTTTTGGTTTTAAATCAGAAAAGACTATCTTTTATTAATTTGTCATCCCTAATTAGTAATTGCTGGTAGTGTTGTCCCCTAAATATCTTTTCCCCATTCCATTAAGTATAGTTAGGGGAGAGGTTGGTGCATACTCTCTTTCCTAGGTTGCCCATACCACTGGGGATGATTGACTACACGGTTTTCTGAAGAGCTGGCAGACTGGTTAGTGATTGTCTCCTGAGCACTGGTTTTGTGCAGGGGCAGCTAGGAGCAGTCAAAGTTTAGGACTTTAGGAGTACATTGCACAAACGTGTCTGTGCTTTTTGAGTGGTGGTGGTGGACACCTGGCTTCAAATGGATGCTGTGTAGTCTGTCACCAGCTTGGGTCACAGACAGGTTGCAAACTCTACCTCAATCCTCACCACACGGACCAGATGAAGACCTCACCTCTGCCCCACACCCCTAATCTGGGGGTGTTTGGTATGGCTTTATCATGCAGTTTATAAGCCCTCCCCTTGTGATGCATAAGTCAAATGTCACAAAGCTGATACTTAACCCAGGTCCTGCTGAGGTTAAGTCCACGTACGTTCACATGCTCTTATTTCTAGGAGGATTTTCATTTGCTCACTTTCATGATACTGTGCCTGTAGCAATATAATGCAAACACCCAAGCCAAGCTGGCTTCCTACAGACAGGTGTATTTATTACAGGAACAAGTCAAACCTCCCACAGTGTCTGATGATTTGGGGCTTTGCCCTTCTTGGGAATGTGCCAGCCCCTTTCCTTGCTTTAGATGATAATTGGCTCATTTAAAGGATCTACTAAAATGATAGACTAGGGACTCCTTCAAAGGTGATAAAAACAATTATTGGTGCTGGTAGTTATTCTCTTTTGTCATATTTTCCTTTACAACCTTGAGAGATGTGGAACAGGGCATAAGAAGGATTTTTTGTGTGGGGGTGTCTTTATGTACGTATTCACTTTCATTAAGAAATACAGGGGACATATTACAAAACATGGTATTAAGATATTAGTTGACAGTATTCAGTCTTTCCAATGCAGACAAGATTGAATGCTGCTTTAAGTATGTCATTGAGTCTTCCCAAGATGTCATAATGTTCAACTTGTCTCATTCTTCATGTGTAAAATCAGAAAATGTGCAGAATTACTGAAATGCTCATTGCTGAAACATAAAGTGTAATTCAAGAGAAAGAATAAAACGTGGATCAGTCTAAACTACATAGAAGTACTAAATTTATTTTTACTTCTGTGCAGTGAACCCACAATCTCGTTAACAATGTGTGCAGGAGCATGGATTCAGCTCCCTGTAATATGCTTTAATCATTGTATCGCTTTGCTTTATCATTTCTGTATATATATGCTTCTAGAAATAAGAAAGATAAAGAAATTCAAAATGACTCAGTCAACAAATTGGCTAAAAAAAGGCAGAAATTGTCAAAAAATTGGCAGAACGACAGGGTGGACAAAATTATAAGAGTGACCATTTTATTGCAAGAGAGGTAATGAGCAGGAAATGAGGCAGCAAAGTGATAAGGTGGAAAACAGTAGATGTGGAAAGAACGATGCAAAAAGAAGTTATGCTCTTGGGCGAGAAATTACATGATGATCTATGAAATTAGTGAGGAAAGAAAGATGTGATGAAGTGAAATTGGATTTAATGAGGTAAAAGGAAGGTGATTAGGGACAGAAGAAAAATAGAATTTAGCGATGAGAAAATCCTATTAAATTATCCAATGAATCTTCTTGCCACTCAGAGATTTCCCTTCTTTCTCTTCCTTCTCCCCAGGATATTTTCCAGTGTAGCTGTATCAATATCTAACCACACAGGAGTGCAATTTTCCATATGAAGCATTTCACTATCTCTCTATAGGACCAGGGAAAAGATAGAAGTGTACTTCTGGCATGGAGTCATAACCTTCAGGCTTGTAGTCTACATAGAGTGTTAGCGCTTTACAAAGGCTGTGTGTGTAAGTGACAACTTTTTAAGCGCTTTTCTGTTTAGGGTGTTTTTTGAGGGGGATTATATCCATTCATTATATCTGATACTATATATGAAATAACTGTCTTTCCATTTTTCCAGTAATCTCCATTGCATAAGTTAAATCTCTGGACTTTGTATCGTTCACTTGATTTTAACATCGTTCAGTTCCATATTACAGCATTTTAAAATCCAAGCAAAGTAGATAGGAACAGAAATGTAGTGTACACAGCAGATGGCTTTTCATTAGGAAGTAATCAGTTTATCTGGATTACAATCAGATGGTAAAGTTCACAGTATTTGTGCTGTCTCTTTGGTTTCTTTTATGGATTAAGAGGAAAATTCAACACTTCGTGCTTTAACAAAATCACTCCAACAGCAGCCGCTATTGCGTTCTCAATGTGTGACCTTCCTGCTTTGACGTCATGTATGGCGAAAAATTGCCTATAGGTTAAAATTTGATATGTTTGGAGAGTAGGATGGAAATGCCAGCAAAATTACATATTTTCCACAAAAAGCAGTTTAACAAAACATGTCTGGAAAGAATTCAAGGATAATTCACACTTCTGTGTGAAACAGGGCTCTCTTCAAGTCAGTGAGCTAATAGACATGTATGGGTGTGATGTGGGGGGGGTGGTGTCCAAAAAAGCAATAGAACCTAGCACAGAGTAGTTAAACTGTAGTTTGATTTGCATATAGAAAGTTTTCCTGTGAAGTTACAGTAGAACTGATGCATAAACTAAAGCATCATTCCTAAAATGGTGGGTTTTACAGAGTGGAAGGCAGCTAAATTGACCAGCATTTCTGGAGGTCTCCTGATCTTTTAGTGACAACTAATAAACCAGTTTTTAAGGTTTTTCTTTACTTTTCCTGTGGCAATAGTTTTAGACCTTCTAAAAGGCTTTTTGAAGACTCTTTTGCAGGAAAAAACAGATATCCAGGAACTAAAGTTAATGCGGTTGTCATAAAAGAAATATGTTGGTTTAGTCAAATCATAAAACTTCTTGGAGCATACTGTTATGCTTATCCTACAAACTGGGAATACTGAGCAGAAATAAATGTGTAGTAACCAAGTCTTACACCTCTGTGTCCTTCATGGAAAAACATTTTGAGTGCTTTAGTTCCACAAGTCTATTTGTTCAGCTTGAAGTACATTTCAAAACTGTTCTGGTCAATTAGATAAGCCTGGTGCTGCTCAGCGAAGTTCTTAGTTTTCAGTGCCATAAAGTTGCAAGGAAGTTCCCTTAAGCAGTAGTCCCTATGACACGGAAGGTGCTGAAATCAAAACTGAGCAAGCTGCTTTCTTTTCCTATAGTATCTGGCCAATAACCCTGTCTCTCTATGAATTCATGTTACTCATCCATTGTCATGCTGAAGATGCAGTTGGCAGCATTTTAGAGAAAACAGAGACTTAACTAAGTTAGTTAAGTTACTTAACTAAGTTAGTTAACTTAGTTAAGAGATTTAATATTCAAATAAAGCCTGTGTTACCAGGATTTTGGAAATCTGTGTCTGTGAATATGAAGTAAGGGCATTCCTAATGGCTGTGAAAAAAAGAAAAAAATTGTAAAGTAATGGTTTGAAGAGAGAAATAAATGTATATTTTTAGCTCTGTGCTGTATCTGTTTCTTAAATACTTGCTATTAACAGTAAAAAACTGCATATTAATCCTAAACCCTTTCTTTACTGGGAAGTTGATGCACACAGAGACTGCTATGCCAGCTGTTTCTCCAGCCATATGAGTAGTCTGTGTTTGTAGTGATGGACCAAATACCCGTTGTTCTACCTACCAGTGATTCTTGCATTAGGTTTTGGGCAGGTTCCTGCTCTGTGTGTGTGTACCAAAGACTGAAATCATATGTAAGGAGAAATTTGAGAAGAAGACAGCAAGAAAGAAATTTTTAAGGAATATAAAATAAAACACGATAGCTTTTGAGAGCTAAAGGAGCTTGAAGTGGCGAGAAGAAAGTATTCTAAATTTATAATGAAAATTAATTATGCATTCATTGCATTTGAAGAGGTCAGACATGATGAATCTAAACAGTACATGAGAATGAAGGCCATCTTTTATATTAAAGGCATTGCAACAGGGTGATATGAGGAAAGGCAGAGAAATAAAGGAAAATTGCAATACTGAGGCAATCAGTAACAAGAACATTAAATTGAACAGATTTTTTTTGTGACTAAATTGAATCATGATTTTCAGGCAATTAAAAATAATGATAATTTATTAGCCATAAAATTATACTGGAAAAATGTTTAAAGCTGCTCAGGAAGTTAATAAAAGAAGGAATTTCAAAGTGGGTTCTCACCAGCTTGCAGCAACCTTTACAACTTCTGTACAGTTGATTATTTTTTCCTTTAAACTTTGTTCCTTTTTTTACATACAGTTGCTATTTGTGCTTCTTGCTTTAATGGGGAGAATACTGATTTATTTTTTTCTGTCTTTTGCTATGTGCTGTCACATCTGTCCTGCTTTCACTATCCAATTTCATTTGTGAATATAGTATATGAACAAATTGATTAAACACAAGCCTGTGTAAATGCCATATGGGATAATTAGCTGTAGGGCTAAAGCAGAGTGTGTTGCTCCACTTTCTGGGTTACTGGAGCAGAGAGTTATTCTTAGCAGGGCTGGACTATACTGAATAGCAGCGGTAGAAATACAGCATAACCTCTCTGCTTAACACTGTTTTAATATATATATTCTGGGGTGTATGAAGGTATTGCAGTACTCAGCTACCTTTCTGTTTAGAAACTCGGACACTTTGGACTTGGGGATCGTATAGCTTTCATGTGGAGTTGGGCAATACTTATATCGGTATCTAAACAGTGCTGTCAGACTCACTAGTTTATTTTGACTCAAGGTATTGCTATGGAGCTTGAGGAGACACAAATAGTGCATGTAGTAGTGTGACTAAGGAGTCAGAAACTCACATGGACTTTCCCAGCAAAGGCATACCTTTAAGGAAGTTCCAGGTGAAGGGAGTCCTTCCAGAATTTAATTTCTATAGCCATGGGGTAAGCATTGTCAATAGCAAACAAAATCAGAGCTTACTGGTTGAAAAGGCAGAAAAAAAGGTAGAACAGCAAATAGCAAATTGTCACCTCAGGCTTTTACAAAACAGGACATTAGAGAAATAAAGAGTGTTTTCCCCCAGAGGGTGGTTTGTTGTACCAAGTTTTCCGTGGGGTGCAAGGTTACCAGAATAGGATAGTGTACCAGATAATTCCCATATAGCAGCTGTTATGATTCACTGGTTTTAATATTTGAGGCAAGCTTCTAAACCATTGTATGTAACCTAATACCATTATTGGTTTTATTTTTTTTATCAAAGATATATTCTTCCTTTATTTACTGTCTATACTGAAATGACACCATAATTCCTATAGCCACCATTAGATAACCACAGTTAGGTTGAATCAATGCCAGATATTCTGAAGAATATTACACTGTAATTGTGGAGTATGGCTCTCTCTGTCCTGACAAATACAATTACCACTGGAACCCCAGTCTAAAGTCCATCTAATTAATGTAATAAGTTATTTACCAATTAAATATTTAACACATGTATTGTCCTCATATTTCAGAATCCTAAGTGTTCAGCATGATTCTCTATTGATTATCTATTGATGACTAGCTACTGCACTGTGTTTGGTGAAAATCCTAACAAGTGTAACAGCCAAGAACGGTGTTGTTGGGCTTTTAGTGCATGGAATTTTTGAAAACCTGATAAGGAATGTCAGGTTTTCATGTTGTATTTCCTTTTCCCTTTTATTTTTCTGTTCTTCACCCTCATAATTGCTATTATGAGGGTAGAAAATGTGCATGATATGTCTCTTTATCCCCAAAGTGCTTGGTGTTAGTGACTTCTCAAGCTTCGCATTGCATTTTGAACTGACAAATGGTTGGGCTGGCACAGTTCTACTAAATTCATCAGTGATGAAACCACTCATCAACTTGTCATTTTTTATTTGAGGACTTCACAGTCCACTCCTTTAACACTGAAAAACTGATTTACATTGATTTACCATTAGGAAGTTTTCCTTTGCAAGACAGTTCTGCACAACTGTGTGTTGGGCTGCTAGCACCTACGGTTCCTTATTTGCTGTTGGCTTTATGGAGCCCAGGTGTAGGTCTTGGGGGGTTCCTTTTGATGAAATCTGAGAACCTTGACTGTGATTATACATTAGCTTTAAATCAGCTTCCTTTTTTAAGAAATTAGTGCAGTATGTAAAATGAGATTATCTACAGGGAGCTGTACTGAAGATAGGCTTCCCTTGTCAAACAAGCAAGTCAAGCACAAGGTTACAAAACACCCCATTGCTCTTTGACTTGCTTATGTTAGTGCCTTTGCATTATCAGTCAGGTCTGCCAGCTTTTCATTTGCCTCATGAGCAAAGTTCTGGGCACTGGGTAACCAAATGAAAATAATACTCTCCCTTCTCCATGAAACTCATAAGTGGGTATTAGGTAGTTTTGGGAAAAGCAGTTGTAGATGTCCAAGAGAAAAAAATACTAACAAGAACATGGTGTAGTCTGCTATCAGCAACCTAGATCAGGGAGAAGTTTATTTCTTGGGGAGGCAATACATAATATAGGACAAGCATTTCCTACTTTCCATTTACCATTTTCATGCTCTCCAAGGGCATAACTCGATTCCAATAATTTCTTAAATCTTGGCTCAAGTTTGACTTGAAGATTAAAATCCTATCCTTTCTCAACTTCTTTGGGGTTTTAAACAGTTTCAGTGCCAGTGATTCTGCCACTTCCCTGGGCAGCCTGTTCCAATACCTGATCATCCTTTCAATGAAAAAATTTTTCCTAATATCCAATCTAAACCTCCCCTGGTGCAGCTTGAGGCTGTGTTAATGTTTTCAGAACAAGCACAATCATATTTCCTCTCCTGACAAGTACTTATGATTTCCTTGATTTCCAATTTTATATACCTCACCCTGTGAACTTATGCCTTCCACTGCTGCAACCACTCCATTTCTTATACAAAACCAGTATGAACAGTTGTGACTTGTCTTACAGTTTTGGAATTAGTATATCTGTGTTTTCTTCTATGGCAGGGGATTTTCATCCAGTAGTGGCCATACTTCTATCCCATCACTATACATTCTTCCATGAGAAGCAGAAAATAATGTAATGCAACCAAATAATCTGCTCACCACTGACAGTAGAACTTTAGAAATGAAAATGTTTTTTTCCATGACTAACCTGCATACACTTTCTCAAGGAAATGTGAGAGCACTTGCGCTATGAACTGGACTCACCTCTTTGTTGAACCGATGTTAAAAAGGGTTCTGTGGTTGCATTTCTGGGGCGGTTCCAATGAAATTCTGGGAGCTATCCAGCTATCCAGCATTCTAAAACAGAGCTGAATTTTACTCATTAACATGTTTTTCTTCAGATGTAAGATTTGATATCACTGATGTGCTACTGTAGTGTGCTGCTTTTGCAGTTGCATTTGTTCCTTTGAAGTTGTATATATGACAATGACTTACTGGCAAGGTAGGTCAGACCCACAGAGGGGTATGAGAGTCAGGTGGAGACTATTGTGGGCTGTGAGAGTGCCTGTGACCCAGAAAGCAGCTCAGAAGTGCATTTACTCTGTGTGCTGATGACTTACTCACTTTGTTTTTTCAAGAACTCAGTTACTCATTTTCCCACCCTATTATATTCATTGGACAGGTTCCACATAGTTCACGATCAGCAGAAAACTGAGGTCATACCATTAACATTTTTTTGGCATTAATAGCTAAACGTATTTTTTTTTCCCTTTTAACAGAACACGACTTTGAAATAAATAAATTTAAAAAACCTGAAGGCAATTGTAGTACCTTGTAGTTCAATGCCTTGGTTTCCAAAAACTGGCGATGCCTAACAGTACTTGTCAGCAACTGCTCAGTCAGTCTGAAAATCAAGGCATCTGCTTAGGTACATGAGTGTAAATGCCACTGTCTGACTTAAGTGTCCTATGTTGTTTGTACTTTTTTCCCCCCCATAGTTTCCTTAAGGCTTGGAGGGTCTTTTCCCTGACACTGAAGTTAACCACCAATGACAACAGACTGACATCTTGAGCGTCCAAGTATAAACCACCAAAAAAGCAAAGGAATCTCAGATTTTGGACATTTGATACCTGAGCTGTTCATCTTTGTCCATCTGTGAGGTTGCTGCATTGACCCAGAGGTCTGTGGGATTAGTTGAAAGGTTGGAAGAGTGTCACAGTTTTTAAAAGATCCTAAATCCTTTGTGCAACCACTCCTGATTTTCAGTAAGATGCATTCCCTTTCTGAACATTTATACTGAAACTCCCAAAGGACCAGATGGTAGAGGATCCACTCGGTGACTGACTTTCAGGCTGCCCTGGACTTCGTAGTTTTTGATTTCAATTCTGGTTTAGCTGTGACAGTTTATGACTATATTAACAAAGTAGTTAGTTTAAGTATGTATCAGATTTGAAGTCTACATTGTTATTTAGAGTTTTAAGACACAAAGTAGATATATAGTGAGCATGGTTACAAAAATAATTGCTAGTACTTGAAAAACTTCCCCAAATAAATTGAGGTTAGTTTTTTGGAATAGGATTTTTTTTTAATTCTCATGTGCCTGGAGAGATATTGGCCTATTAATGCATACAGATATCTCAAAGGTGGGTGCCAAGAGGATGGTGCCAGATGCTTTTCAGTGGTACCTAGTTGACAGGATGAGGAGCAGCTGCCATAAACTAAAACACAAGAAGTTTCACCTCAACATAGGAAGAACTTCTTTACATTGAGGGTGGCAGAGCACTGGAACAGGCTGCTCAGGGAGGTTGTGGAGTCTCCCTCCCTGGAGACATTCAAAACCCGCCTGGATACATTCCTGTGTAACTGCTGTAGGTGGCAGGGGTGGTAGACTAGATGATCTCCAGAGGTCCCTTCCAACCCTAATGATTGTGTGATTAGGTAAGTGTTCTAGAGTTCACACTGGTTTATATTGTATTGTGTATATATAAAGATAATTGTATTATTAAAATGGCTATTTAATGAAGGAGGTGTTTGGAGAATTTTGAGACTAAGTCGATATTCAGAAGGATGGGTCTTTATATCACAGCTTTGTGCACTGCCTTGCATTTGTGTTGTGGAATCCTTTTCCTCAGCAGTCCTTTCCTTCCTGTTATTGTCCTCAGTGACACTATTCCAACCTGGCTTTTTTCCTGTGGATTCTTCTTGCTCTCCCAATCACTCGTAAAGGCTTGAGTTGGGAAGGAGACTGTTGTGTATCTGGGTGATTACAGCTTTCATTTCAGGTGTGCAAAGCAGACATTGCACTTCCAAGTCGTAGATAATTTTTCCACTCAGTCACCCATACCAGACTTGGTCTGTACCAGGATCTGCTCTGTTTCGTTACCTTTTCTCTCATTATTCCTCAAAACCAGAAAGGCATTGCTTCAGCCACTGTCTGCTCCTGTGATTCAGGGGATACAGAACCAGGAGGAGTTCACATGACTTGTCTCTGGACACCTGTATTTAATGATGCTCTTAAGTGGATTTTGGAAGAACCTGTAGTTAAAATTATTATAATCCAGTCTTTACAAACACTCCTGTGAACATTTCATAGCCATGCCCAAGCAGTTCTCCATGTTTTGTGCAGACAAGGAAAGACGATTTCAAAGGAAACATTCTGTGCCTTGCTGGATGACATCCTGCTGCTTCCCAACCATTTTTTTGTCAGCCTTTTTTCTTCTTTTTTCCCCGTCCATCATATATTAATTCCGTCTCTTCCTCCTTCAGAGACAGATGGTGAGCTGGTGATACTAATGAGCTCCCTGCTGCCCAGGGAAGGCAGGCTGAAATGCTTTGTGTTCTGAGAACTAACAGGCTGAGCACCCTCACTAAGGATGTAACACATAAGATGAAAGGTTTGATGCACAAATACTGTAGCAGACTTTTTTTTTCACATGCACCTATGAACTGTGTTTCCCCAAGAGAACAACTTCCCAAAACAGCCTACCTAATAGTCCGATCTTACTGTGTTTATTGGGGTATTACTGTGAATGGTACAATAATCCCTCTCTTTTATGGAGATGGAGAGAGCATTAGGTTGTGGACACATGGCAATTGAATGCCCTGCTTCTCTGGTGTTAGCACACTCAGAAATAAAAACAAAGAGCACCTGCTGTTCCTTAGAATGTGTCTTTGAACATTATAAAAACTTTCTTGGCAGAAAGCCACTCTTTTCTGGGCTGAATTTAAAAGGAATGCAATTAATTATAGGAGCCGCAGACCTCTAAGGTAACAAAATGCAATTATCTAGGGATTCATGATGGATTCAGTTATGCCTTGTTTAAAATGTAACAAGATTGTCAAAACTGACTTGTACTAAGGATGCAATTAAAGAATGATCCAGTTGGCCTGGATGTCTAATGGCTGCAGTCGTGTGGCCAGTTCAAGGCTGCCTACAAAGTTCCAAGTGGTGGTAGTTATGTGGATTCAGCATGATCCTGCAGCGTTTTTCAAATGAATTGGTAATGGTTCTGAGAACTTCTGTAATGGATTCATTAAATGTTCTTTCTCCAGCAGAGATCACAGAGAGAGATGTGTTCCTTTCTCTGCACTCAGCAGAAAGGCTACTGACACAAGATGTCTCATTGAGGGAATGTGAGACATTCACTTTTTGTGTTTAAAACCAAATAAATACTAGTATCCGAGCACTGGTCTTTTAACATGAGATCTCTTTCTCAAGAAACAGCATTTTACCACTAGAATTGAGAACATTAAAAACTCCAGAATTTGATTTCACTTGCTGCATAGAGATATATCATGTAAATTTGAGGGATGAATAGTAAATCTAACTCTAACCTGACCAACTATTATAGCTGATAATGAGATGTTGGTCTCTTATCAAAGCAGGTACTTTGATATCTGTGATGAGGAATAGTACCCAGTCCACATTTAAGTTAATTACTGTATACTAGCAAGTAACAGATGTGCTGCAGATGGCTTGGGTGATTAAAATAAAAAGGCTCACAAATAAAGATTTTGCAGGTTTGGAAGCTAACAATAAATAAATGGGTTAAAAAGCACTATATCAAACCTCAAATATTTTAGTAATTGAACTAAAACTCTATTTGTTTCCTTATTATCAGTCAGTTGCTGTGAATAGGTTTAAAACAAGATAATGAGTTACAGACTTAAACAGAGATGTTTTTCCCATTTGAATTTGCTAGTACTATGCCGACATTTACTCTGGAAAAATGTATGTGTACTCTGTTCTTGATTCTGTGCTTTTACCAGTTTTCAGTAAGAACGTAAAATAAGGGTCAGTCTGAAAGTGGCTGTCGGTCTCTTTAGAATGTACATTTACATTTACTGAAATGAAAGCTTTTTACAGGAATGTACTGGTTTCACCAAGAATGCTTTTACAAGTGTTTCGAGTTTATGACTGGAAATTCTGCCCTGAAAGGAGATGTATAGGCAGGCAAACACTTATCTCAGAAAAAACGAGGTGGTCCTGTAGGCAGTGGAGAGTCAAGTTGAACCAGAGGTTCCCACAGGACTAGTGGGTATCTTCACCATATGGTGTTTTGCTCCTCTGGGATGTTGCTCCTTCTATGTTTTTCTTCTATGTTTTTTGTTGTTTTGGTTTGGGTTTTTTTTTGAGAAACACCTTGACAAGTCTTAATTCATCCTTATTTTCATCCTAATTCAAACCATGGCAATTTATGGAGTCTCAAAACTTTCATATGACAAGAAAATGGTTTCCTGCATAGCTGTGAAAGGTGCCATCGTAAGGTGAGAAAGACTGTGAAATGTTAGTAAAGGAAATGGTACAATCTCAGTAAGTTAAGCATGTACGGGTGGGTTGGCCCAATTTCCAAATTAATAATAAAAATTTTGCCCACCTTGCTGTGAGATGTGATCAAGGAGAGCACTTAGATATGTGACATAACATTGAATTAGCCTAAAGGAATCAAGTATATTCAGTAGCATGTATAGGAGACCCATTAAACTGTAGTACTCTGGACTGGATTAAAAAAAAGAAAATTAATCTTGTTGAAATTGTTCATAAGTAAGTTTTTGTTGCTTTGTTTCTTTTTCTCATGGGATTGCAAGTGATACTTTATCAGCAAAATAGTGTATGAATGTTTTAGTTTAAGAGGGTATTTTTAATATTAGGTGAAATAACCACTTTTCAAAAGCGATAACTAAATACAGGTGAACTTCTGATTTCTGGATTTTGCTACAGCTGTTTTTGCAACTGTTTATTAAGGGGGGATCATAAACAAGTAAGAAGAGAATACTCAGCCTCTACTATTGGTAGTTATAGTTTGCTGTGTACAAGCAGAATATCAGATAATCCTACTCACTGCACAGAACCATGCAAGTTTCTCTCCATATTTTAAGGCATTCTGCTTCCTATTCTAGTAAACCTATGCACTATATAGTAATTTACACCATATTCACATTTAAGTAGCTCTGGTAGTAGAATCACAGAACACTTCTGTTTTTTTCTTCTATCCACTGTAAAAACAAACTTTCCTCTGTGTTCCCCTGACCTTTCTCTTTCACCCCTGCGATACTCCATAGTCATCTCCATGTGCTTCTTGGAAGGACAAGAGGCAGTAAGTACTTGCTGTCACCAGGGAGGAGTTGTGTCACTGCTATCGAGCCAACGGCTGCTACCTGCCAGACACCCTCCTGGCCTTTTCCATTCGCCTTTCCCTCAGTGGAGATGCTAATTGGGTCTGTGGCCTTTATCCAGCTATTGCTATTCATAAAACTTGTAGGAGTTCAGGATTTTTGAGGGCTCTCTTTCTCTAAAATCTTTTCCAAAATCCATTTGGGATAGGGAAAGGAATTGAAAGAGGAAACAATGATTCTCTAAGTCTTGTTTCCTTAGGGACTCAGATTAAAGATGTGTGTCTAAGACTTGTTTCGCGCAGTATCAATCAAGCAGAATGCCCCCTATGGTGTACAGATATAGTGGGGAAGATTAATTACAGAGGTGGTCAAGAATTTAAAACTGTGCCTCTGTTGCCATGTGATAGTTCTGGGGTTGTATTATTTCAGAAATGGAGTTTTCATTTGTTCAGTCATTTGTTCATATGTTCTAGGTAGTTGTTACCTGTTTCCAACTGTTTTCCCTCAGGACATATCCAGAGATGATATAATTATGTGCACGTACATATATATATATATGCCTGATATTTTATTTGCAAAGAAGTGTTGCACTGTGCAGTGTTCTGTGATATGAGAAGGTAGGCATAAGATGTACTACAGAAATATTTCCTTGCGTATTTCCTCACTTATTAAAGTGACAAGTTTTAGGTTTGCATCGTCACAGACTGTCCTGGGTTCAGCAGTAGCAGTCATTTTTTCTCCTTCTTAGTAGCTGGTGCAGTGCTCTGGTTTTGACTTTCAGCCTGGGAACAGCCTGGTAACACTGATGTTTTTGGTTGCTGCTCAATAATGTTTAGTCTGACCAAGAACTTCCTGAGTCTCATGCTCTGCCAGGGAGGAGGAGAAGCCGGGAGGAAGCAGAGACAGAACACCTGACCCAAACTAGCCAAAGAGGTATTACATGCCACAGCACATCATGCCCACTATGTAAACTGGGGGCAGTTACCTGGAAGGGCTAGATCACTGCTCGGGTCGGGCTGGGTATCGGTCGGCAGGTGGTGAGCAGTTGTATTCTCTTTGCTTGTTATTTCCCTTATCATTATTATTATTGGTGGCAGCAGTAGTGGTTTGTTATACCTTAGTTACTGGGCTGTTGTAATTCTGCTTTGTCTCCTGAAATGGCATTGGCATGCATGTGGTTATT
>JANHGB010009750.1:10548-21298 GCA_026283785.1 Coracopsis vasa | reverse complement strand
AGATGGCGGCTCGGAACGTGCACAGGCACTCTCAGCACCCCTGGGCCGTGTCGCCTGACCCCGGGCCCACAGAGCCCCCGCTCCCGCTTTGCGGCCAGCCCCGCTCCGTTCCCTCATGCCCTCGGGGGTGCAGCCTCCCCGCCAGCTCTGCCTCCTCCGCACAGCCGGAACACTTCATTTTCACCTCCTTACCCAGCTCCAAGACAAACAACCCCGTAACTCCCCACCCCACGGCTCCCAGCGGGGCTGACCCATATACCCTAATCCCACTGGTACCTCTTTGGCTTCCTCCGTCCTGCTCCTGGTTATGCTCCTCACACCCGGCTCACGATCTGTCCCTAACAGCCCACCCTGCACCAGAACACTCCAGAGATCCCCTGTTTTAATCTCCTCCCTCCCACCTTGGCTGCCTTCCTCCTACACTCACCTTAAACTGCCTCCCCCCCCGGAATCCTAGCTCAGACATAATGCACTTAACTTTTCCCCATCCCTCGAGGCAATCAATCACACACCACCCACTGCTGCCTTCCTAAATCGCGAAGGACAGAAACCATAAAATTACTGTCTTTACACAACCGCTTGTTTCTCTCCATGACAAGGGTAGGAGACAGTATGCTGGAAGGAAGGAAGGAGGTGTGCTGGAAGCACTGTGATTTGAACTCCATGCCGTCCAAGGAAATCTCTGCCTCATATAGTGACACTTGTGTGAACTATTTTCAGTCTACCTCAGCCATCTGATGAGCCTTTAAGGCACATCTTGTGGACGACACAGGAACAGTTATTACATGATTGTGGGTTTAACAAACCCATAGTGGCACATTGTAAAAGCCTCCCATGCCTTCCACTACTGACAGCAGCATATGCATCAAGTTCCAGTGGAGTTTCCACTGTATCATCATATTTGAGGCAGAAACTGTGGCCCCAGCACAAAATGGTTGCTATTAAACAGCTGAACCAAGGGTAAACCAAATCACATATTATCCTAGACTGACCTGAAGCTGAGTCTACAAAGAAATCTTGTGTGATTGCTTAAATATAGTAAAACACATGCTACAGTTGCAGCAAAAACTAACAAGGCTGCCTTCAGGAAAGCTCTTTGGTTGGTGAGAGCATTACAGCCTCCCTGCACCTTCTCAGTATGTTCCTTTGAAACACCTTCAAGAAGCAATTTTGTCTTTGCCCAATCCCCTCCTAAGAGAAACTTTTTTCCTGCCACCTTTTCTCTCTACATCCTCCATACATAAATGGCATTTTCTTCATTTATCCTTCCCTTCTGACACTTTTTCTCACTCATCCCATTTGCCTTTTGAAACAATAGTGCTTTCTCAAACTTCGTTCCAAGCAATGTACTAAGACTGCTCGATCTCCCTCTAGCTTTCATGTAGCGTTAACACATAGACTCAGCAGCCCTGGAATCTGACCCAGTATGATCTTCACCACAGGTAATAAAGTCTCCTCATGTGTTCAAGCTAGTCCAGGTTCAGGACTTGGGACTTAATTGCACCAATTTAACTGCACACTGACCCCACTGGGTCATTTTAGAAGAATCCTACCTGCGTTTTGATTGAAGTCCCAAGCAAGTGCAACATTTCCACTCATCAGATAGATGAGATGAGCAGGAAAACTTTCTCTCAGGGCCTCTAAGCTTATAAGTTGTGCTTAAAGATCAGCTGTACTTGCTGCATTTGGACAGAATAAGCAAAACTGATGGAATCGAAATTCTGGAGGATAATATCCCAGACAAATCTCTCTCGAGTTACACACCTGTTGGTCTCGGGCTTCAGCCTTTGCTACATACTAGGAAGGTGTGCTGGTTTCAGCCACGGTACAGTTCACTTTCTTCAAAGTAGCTGGTATGGGGCTATGTTTTGGATATGTGCTGAAATATTGTTGATTACACAGGGATGTAGTATTAGTTACTGCTGAGCAGTGCTTACACAGAGTCAAGGCCTTTTCTGCTTCTCCACCTGTGAGTAGGCTGAGGCTGCACAAGAAGTTGGGAGGGGACATAGCCAGGACAGTTGACCCCAACTGATTCAAGGAATATTTCATATCACACAATGGAGCCCTGCTTTCCTGGGGATGGCTGGACACCTGCCTGCAGCTGGGAAGTGGTGAATGAACTCCGTGAATTGTTTTGCTTGCATGTGTGGGTTTTGCTTTACCTGTTACACCTATAACTGTCCTTATCTCAACTTTCTCACTTTCATCATTTCAGTTCTCTTCACCATCTCACCTGGGGGGAGCAAGCTGTGTGGTGCACTTAGTTGTCAGCTGGGGTTAAACCATGCCATAATGATGTGTGATCTCCATGCTATTTTGGGTAGGATCTCTTTAAGGAAAACCTCTGTCCCAAGCCCACAGTCTTATTCTAATCCTTGCAGAATGAACTGTTCTCTGGGATACCACACTATAAATTCTAAAGCAGGATCCAACTCCTGAATATTCCCATCATTCTCAACCTCCTGCAGAATGCTTCAAAGATACAGATATTTCAGTCTCATTTGTAAATGCTGGTGTTTCTTCCTTTCACTTCAGTGACAGGGCCCTGGGCCAGGCCTCCACTTGCTCCTGTGGTTCAGGACAAAAGCCAATAAAAAAATTACTGCTACCCATGTGAGAAGCAATACTTGTGTATTGTCTGTGAGACAAGTGCCAAATGAAGCAGATAAGTGATTACAGCAGAAAGAACATTTCCCTCTGGCAGTCTCTCTCCTTAATTCCAAAGTAACAATGCTGGAGCTAAGGTTTAACAAAATGGTTAAATTAATCTTTGCTATCTGCAGGTGACTGTTCACCTGCTCTCTCATAGGCCCTTGTCTGACACCTTCAGCTATTTCAGCTCCCTGAAGCAGGAGTAAAATACTGACATTTTTAGCAGCATAACTGGGAAGCAGCAGTTTGATGTGATGAATCCTGAGCACAGTTTCTCCTCATACCTATACCAGTGTTATAGTTAGCACCTACTGAAAATAGCAGCCCCACTTCACCTCCCTTCCAGGTGTGCCTTCCTGTCTCCTTCTTTGTACAGCATTCCTGCTTTTGGAGGGTGAACTTTCTGCAAGTTAGCTTTCTGAACTGGCTCACTGCTGGACCAGGCAAGAGCCAGTGCTGGCATCAGGAAAGTGCAAGGAACTCCCAGCCTGGAAGAAGAAGGAGGACAAGATCAGGATGGCTCCCCTTTTGCCCAGACTGCCATTAGCTCAGCCTTAGCTGCAAAATGAAGCCATGCTCTGACCCCAGCAGGACTTGAGAACTCAGTTTTGCAGGGTCCAAAACAATCCTGTCCTTGACAGAATTGCACATGCCAACTGACTGATCTGTTTTAACCACAGCCTTAGGCAGATGCATTTCATGCTCTTCCTCTCCCCTTAAGTTTTCAGCCTTCATCTTCACATTCTACCCAGTTCTAATTCTAAGGAAGAAGCAGGACATTATCTCTTTGCCCTATCACCTCTGCTGCCTCATGCCTCTCCTCAGTTTCTTTTTGTCCTCAAGCTTCTGATTAAAAACAAACATCAAGCTACAGTCTAAGCCCTGTTAATGCCATTATTTGCCTATGGTATTGGTAGGTAGAAGGGCTTGTTGCTGTGACTTTGCAGTCATGCTGCATTATAAACAGTAATGCTTGCAGGTAAAGAAAAGTGGAAAAATCTGAACCTAAGAAGGATCTTCTGTATTCCATCTGAACTCCCCCCTTGCTGCTTGGATTGAATACTTGCACAGTAAGTTATTATTCCCTGTACTACTCAACACAAACATACATGTATTATAAGCCACCCCCATGCTGGAGGGCATAAAAATTACCCACTACACTTTTAAAGAAACACTTCCACTCTGAAGGAAGAAAGATCAGGCTGTGGTGCATAGACAGGAGGAAAAAACAAACAAACAAACAAAAACAGCCTGCAAAAACTGTCCTCCAGGGCTCAAAAAGGTGCAAAGTGATTTATTGCCCAAAACAAACCACTTAAGTCAATCAAATTTACAAAACCCAAAATAGTTTTATTTACTTTTCAGATTTCTGCCTCAGTGAAACATTTTGCAAACATGCTAAGGCTACAAAATGTCCAAGTTGACAAAGACATGCAACGCTGACCATTCAATAAGTCACAGCTATCACAGGAGTGACCATGCCCCTCCGGGCCACAGGTCCCGCAAAACAGGGATGGTGTACAGTGATCATGGCAACATACTATGCAGGACCTAGTAACCTGAGGTAGGTCTCTTTACAGTAAGAAAACAATGTCCTACACCAGTGTTACATCCTGATCAACAGGAACCTGTTTCAAGTTCCAGAAGACGTGGGGTGGGGGACTGTTTCCTTAACAAGTGTGCAATAAAGAAACAGGAAATATCGATACTGTTTAACCTTAGTATAAGTGAGCAGAACAAAGTTAGTGCTATCCATGCCAGTGAAAGCCAACCTAAACCTCTGAGGAGTGTTCACAGCTTCAAGATAAAGGAGTCAGTCAGCTGAAGCAACTCTGAAAAGGTTTTCCTGCTAGCATACAGGGTGTGACTTGAACCTTATGATTAATTTGTTACAGATCATTCCACGAACAGTTAGATTTCGGTTTTTTTAGATCAGCGAAGCAGGAAGAGCTTGGGCTTACTTGCTTTAAAATAAACCCTGCTGACACAAGTAAGAAATATTGTATCAGGACACTGAGAAAATATGAGGCCTTAATGTGACCCAGAAGTGGTTCTCCACTCAGGAGATCACTAAAAACCCTGCTTTGGGAAAGCATTATGGGAAGCAGCAGCCGCTGCCATGGTGAACATTAGTGATGCTCCAAATAGCTTTGATAAATTACAATGCAATAGTTACACCACAGAGCTCTTCTCCCCTGCGCTAGACAACAAAGATGTGACAATAAAGGACACTATTGCAAAGCTTCACTTCCACTCAGACACGCAGAAAATCTGGCACTAGGAAAAGACCAACTGTAAAAGACAATGGTGTCTTGATGCAGTCCAATTACAAAGCCAGATCTCTTGTACCGTAAACTGTACAAAAATGATAGAAAAGAATATGCACTGTTATTAATACAGTGCTTATTTTAATATAAAATAAACAGCTTACATTTCCACTGTAAATATAGGCTATATACAGAATTATGTATAGATATAGCTACATGTATAAAGCTTCGTTATAGGCCTCTGATACATTTGCAACTATGGCTCCCTGAGCCATTTGTAGAGTGCATTTAATAACAAAAAATTAGTAATATGATTATGGAATAAATACAATAATAAAACCATGAAGAATTCTTCTGACACTGTTTTAAAAACTCTCTGGCTTGACACATTGTGCTAAAAATTAAAAGATGAAAAGGCAATAATCTGCTTCAAGGAGGAGGAGTAAGAAGAGAGCTAGCCTGCCACAGGCTCTCCAAAATTAAAGTGACTTTGCCCTGAATTTTAGCCCTTGACAGCAACCTTGTTCTCCGCAGCAGCAAACATAGCATAGAAGCGTGAGTTCTCATTGGCCAGAAGGGCAGACGGCGTGTCAAACTCCACTACCTAAAAGTAAACAAGGCAGGTAAAGTATGTCAGTAAAACCCAGCAGAAAATGGATTCCCACCCTGCCTTGGACTCACAATAGTACTGAAGAAGCCAAAAAACATGGCATTTGTCTTTAGATGAGACAACGGGGGGTGAAAGTGCACACATTTATGCATACATACGGTAACCTGGGATGCTTCAAACTTGCTCAAACACTAGAACTACCCAGCAGGAAACAACATCTGGTGGCTCTGGGAAACAAAGGCAGGTGCTATGTGGTTTTGTCCTCTCTACCTTTAAGAGCTTTGCCAAATGCTCTTACATTCAATCTGTTTATGGCTCCCATATAGAAGTCTGAAAAGTGGGTAAAGGATCCGTCATATGCCTGTTTGATAGCACAGGCCTTCATGAAAGTAATGGGAAGCTGCAATTGAGCCTCAGCAGAGATGCTTACCTTATTACCCATCTCAGAATTAATCTACAAAAGGAGTATTGAAAACACTTTTAAAAGAGACTGTTGCTCTATGGTACTTTCTTGAAGTGTAAAAGAAATTTTGCCCTCTTTGCTTGTCATGGTCAGGCAACAGCTGAATCTACTGGAGTATTATTACCAAGGATGTGAATGAACACAAAGGATTTTCTCTCTACACTGAAATACTAGGTGCACCTTCAGTTCAGCCTACACACATGGCACCACCAGACTACAGCAGGAACTGCAGCCACAAGTCTTTCTGCTTACCTGTCCTTGTGTTAGCACCATGATCCGATCAGAGCCCAGTACCGTGTGCAGGCGATGAGCAATTGTTAACATAGTGCAGTCTGCAAATGCCTCTCTGATAGTCTCCTGAATCAGTAAGTCTGTCTCAGTGTCCATAGCAGCTGTTGCTTCATCCAGTATCAAAATCTGAAAGCAGCACATAATCCTAGCTGTTATCCATAATAATGCTTTTCTTCCCTGAACATAAAAAATACAGACTGGCAGAATTATCATGACCAACTCTGTAAGTTCCTTACAGAGCTGCAATCACAAAGGTAGTTTTTACAAGCACCCTTTCAGTTTTCTTTATGTAATTGCCTTCAATAAAGTTGCCCTATGGATCACACTTGCATTTTACGGTCACATCCTAGAGCCACAAGATGTTTGGGTTCTGACATGGCCCTCAAGTTTCCACTAGTTTCAGTTTCACATTCAGCAGCTAAATCTCAAATACAAATACTGACATGTCCTTGGTGGTGACATTCCTTCTGGAGTGAGTCAATACTAAGTAAGCTTACTAGCTTTCTTATGCTGGAAAGAATTACCCTTCCTCTCAGACTCAGACATAAACTGATTTGGAAAGGTGTCCTGTCAAAGCTAAACTAGACTTGTTTTGTGCGGATACTGCAGAGAGAGCAGTAACTTCTGCTGAGTAGTCCAGCTTTACAACAGAAGCAGAGTTATTACCCATCACACCAATTTTTTGGTGCGTCATATTTAACAAAAAAGGATGTTAAAATCAAAATACTCATCAACCTCAATCCAGAAGCACTTTCTCATTGTAATTACTAGTCTTCCATTCCTGCAAAACCTTTAACTTTGCTGGCATAGCATGGTCCCAAACTCCACTTGGAGTCTACATTTTAGTGGAGCATCATGTAGAAGAAAAAACTTGGCCGACATTCACAAAAAGGTGAAAGAAGGAAAGAACCTGATGCTCACCAGTAACAGGACACACTGTATAAATTGTTAGGCCAGACTGACACTATTAATAACACTAACAAGCAATACCTTTCTGATGGCAGGACATTACAGGAGTTAGCAGCTGGCTACAGATGCCTTCGTAGTTGTTCTAACCCTATGCCTCTTCTAGGTTGCAATATTGCTGGTGTGATTTCTCTGACAGATAGACAGAATTGGGCACAAAAGAAAAGGCCTTCTCAATCTTATCAGTTTTCTATTTCCATCTATTTCTTTCACTGGTATGCTCACTTTGCAACGACGCAGTAGAGCTCTAGCTATGCACAGTAACTGTCTCTCTCCAACCGAGAAGTTTTCTCCATTTTCCATCACTTCTGAGTCAAGTTTCATAGGCAGCTGGGCAACCTGTGTCAGAAAGAAGAGGCAAAAAATCGTAGAGCATTGCACAAAATCACATCAATATGAATAGAGATCTCCTGACAATCTTTCTCACCAAAAGAAAAGAGTCAATCTAGTCCCTGCAGGAGTTACTGCAACTTATGTACCATAGCCATACATGGCACCTGACTTACAAGAAAAGAACTGGATTGGAAAAATCATGGCAATGAGACTTGCTGCAGGGCACCTCACAAATGGCAGATTTTAAGTTCCATATAAATGTGCAATGGTGACATTAACATTCACAAATGTAAAGGCAGAATGTACATATAAGGCACGTACAGAAAAATATCACTTGAAATATTATGACATCCTCGGAGTCCATGTGATAAAGCACCACTCTGCTATGCTACAAAAAATACACATCCAAAATACAGCACACACACACAAAAAAAAAAACAGTCTGAAAGTCAGGGTGTGGTAGTGTGAAATAAAGCATAAACAAGGGGAAAAAGTTGCAAAGAAAAAGCTTTACCTAAAGGTCTCTGAAGTAGCTACTAATAGAACTTGTTGGTTTAGAAGTCAAAACACAGTTAACTCATAGGGCACATAATACTTACACACTCCTTCATGTGAGTCCTTTCCAAAGCATCCCAGATTTGTTCCTCACTGTACTGATTAAAAGGATCCAAATTTGATCTGAAGGGTGAAATAGAAAACATAACCAGAATTTATTCAGCAATGAATGACAAAACAGCAGTGTGCTAATCTATCCAGACAGATGATTCCCATCCAGCCTTCCACTGACAGAATTTCCTTGCCTAGGAAATCAGACGCTCCCTGCACTCTAGGGTTAGAGTAGCCAAAGAACAAAAGAGTAGAGATGGAAGACAAAGATACAAAAGTTTCAATTAAATCTAAAGGGAAAGCAAGGCTTCCATAGAGGATGACCACATCCAGTTCTGCAGTGGGTCAGCTGAAATAACTTAGCTGTGCTTTGTTTGTTTCAAAAACAGAGAACAGAAGGTAGGATGCCTGAGAACTAACATCTCACCAAGCACCCGAGTTCAAATATAAACTGGTAGCCTGCTTAGTCCTTCTGACTTTTTATGGTCTCACTAACCTCACAGTGCCACTGAATAGCACAGGTTCCTGAGGAATTATTGAGAGTTTGCTGCGGAGATCTGCTAAACCAATATCATTTATTTTCACTCCATCAATTTTAATACAGCCTCCAGATAGTTCAACAAGACGAAAGAGTGCCATTCCAAGAGACGACTTCCCTAAAAATGAGACAGGAAAAACAGTATTAGTGTTTCTACAAAGCCATTGCAGCTTTGAGATGAGAAAGCATTTTAAAAGCTGTCCACGTGTACAAAAAGTGTTTTAAATACCATAAAGTCCTGGCAAACAATGCTGGTAATTGCTGGGGTTCAGCATTTAAACTTCTAAGCAGTTGTAGGGGGCAACTCCTAATCTCTTCTCCCAGAAAGCACCCATGCTATGCTGCCCCACCCCCAGTACCAAAACCATGCCACATAAACCCAATACAGCAATATTAATTGCTTATCTAGAAATGACATTTTGGAGTTGATTTAAGTCATCTCACAGACAGGGCTTTTGATTATCCACAGTACAGACTTCTGAGATAGCTTAGAGCCAAACCTGGCTGCAGCATCAGTGAAAAAAAAAACTTTCAACAGAGTCAAATAAGCTGCAATGAGCATTCCGTGCCGATAAGCAGCTTGGGTGTTAAATACTATAAGCACATTGGCTCAGGTATAGTAGGATATCCCTCTACATTAAATGGAAACTTGCCTTCATTATTGTTTACAGGATCCTGTTTATGTATGCCCATGAAATAACCACGACAGACTGATGGACAATTCCTGTGCAATTAACAATTTACTCAACCACAGAGAAGACAAGAGGAGAACCAATAGGACTGTCCCACTCTATTGAATTCCCATTCTGCAAAAGCAGTAATGTAACTGCTTGGTGTCTTTCCTTACCTGAGCCTGTCCTTCCCACAATGCCAATCTTTTCCTTTGGTTTGATGGTAAAGGACACTTTTTTAAGTACTAGAGGAAGGTTCTCTCGGTACCGCATCTCTGCATTTTCAAAAACAACTTCACCTTCCTGCGGCCAGTCCAGAGGAGGAGTCTTATTTTTAATGCGAGCAGGAGCTTCCAGGGAAAGTGTCTTTAAAAATAAAAACGAAACCCAAAACCCAGAAGTTCAGCTTCCAGTAAACAAAACACCAGAAAGGAAAATTATCAATTGCAGCTTTCAGCAGGAGCTCTTCCCTGCAGACTTGGCCCGTATCAGTTCATGGCAGTTTTATGATGAGCTGTCTAGCTGGATGTGGGCCCAGTGGTTCAGAAGTTTACTGTGTTACTGACCACACTGTTACTACCCTTTTGTTGCCTTAGTAATGACACTGGTCCTTCTAATGCACCAATGGCTTTGATCAATGGAATTCAAAAATTATTTTAGGCCTATTTATGGGTAAAACCCTACTGAGTTCTGTGGCACTCCAAAGCCTGAATGCTTCTGGATGCAAGATCTACTGTATTTCTATGTCTCGTTTGCTATGTCGTGCTAGGGTCACCTCTGTGGATCCTGACACAGGAAAGAACACCCACATAACACACTGTATAAATGGTTTTCTTTCTTTTCTTCATTTGCCCCTGTTCTATTAAATCACTGAGTCAGTTGGGGCCCTTCCAGCTTGCTCACTTTTGCAGTTTTACTTTACCACTTAATAGGTCCCTTATTAAGCAGTTCACAGACTCAACAGAAAAGCAGAAAGCAAAACATGTGCCTTTATAGCACATGTTATATATGTTTAGGATGAAGCCAAGGTCACCTCCCATATTTGGTTCAAGCAGCCTCACAGAATGCAGAAATCCTACTGTCAGATTCACCTCATGTAACTTTAAACACATAAAAAGTAACAATCTCCAAATAAACCAGGCCCATCAACTCCTTCATAGTCACTACAAAGCAGCCAGCATTACTGATTTTTCTCATCCTAATATAAACACTTAGAACAGGTAACAAACTGCCCTCTGGATGTAGTGATAGGACAAGGGGTAATGGGTTAAAACTAAAAAAGGGGAAGTTTAGATTGGATATAAGGAAGAAATTCTTTACTGTGAGGGTGGTGAGGCACTGGAATGGGTT
>JANHGB010009749.1:0-15072 GCA_026283785.1 Coracopsis vasa | reverse complement strand
AGTAAACATTACTGAGCAGCAACTGAAAACATCAGTGTTATCAGCGCTGTTCCCAGGCCGAAAGTCAAAAACACAGCACTGCACCAGTTACTAAGAAGGAGAAAAATGTTTGCTACTGCTGAATCCAGGACATCTGTTCTTTATGTCACTGGTGCTTCAAGCTTGTTTTGTTTTAATGTTGAAGATTAATCATTATTAATAATAACAGCCATGATACACCTTGACGCAATGTGAATAAAACACAGTTCTGTAAGTGGCAGGATGTGCTACATTTGGTAACTGGAGATTTGCTGCAGCGTTTGAACCCTGCATATTCAAATCCAAAGTACTGACATGTAACTCATGTGAACATTCTCTCAACATTTGTAGCAACTATTTGAATAGCATTCATACTTTGGGGTGATAAAATTTTTGATACCAAGCAGAACATTTTTCTTCCCCGTAAAAAGTGGTATAGAATAGCTTTTAAGTGTGAAATATGCAATTTGTTTATAATCCTAGGTTTCATCATTACAGGTTGTGTGAACATCAGGTGACCTTTATTGCAATCAAAGTGACAATTTTGGGTGATTGATATACTTTTGTTCTGCTATTTAATTACAAAGACTTTAAGCTATTTTTATCACTTCAGCTTCTACTCACCTAGCCCTTTCCTTTTTGTGGTGTATTGGTTGCTAATATGTGGAACCTGATGCTTTTCCCAATTAACATTGTACTCCTCCAACCTGAACACTTTTGCTACCATTTTCTTAGCTATGAGGTGAGGCACATGCTACATCTCTCAACTGCCAACCCAATGCTTTCCTGACCAGCTCTAAATTGAGTTCATATGAAGAGTGTTTCCAAACCTCTACACAAGGAAGTGCAACATTCCTATGTGGGGTGCTATAAACGGGGTCTCACATAAACAGTGGGATTCCCAACTTCATCTCTGCCACTGAAAATGCAAGGCAAAAGCAGAGGAGGAGAGAAGCTAAGCAGAGGGAAGAGTGCTGAAGTCATGAACCAGAATAAGCATCACAACTAAGTTGTACTGTGATTTCCTACAGACTGTATTTGCTCTTGGACCATCGCAGCTATTTCCTTATGGGAAGTGGGGGGTAGAATTTATTCCAGTAGTTCTAGAATTAGATTTCTCAAAGGGAGAAACACAAGCCACTGTGGTTATATTGGATGCTGATTTAATTTACATTCGTGGTGATTGGATTGCAGTAATTTCCCTGGGGAGCAGCTCCTGAGATAATAATTTCAAAAGACAAGCTTAGCAATGGAGAGCTGAGAACTTCCTGAAAAAGGATGGCCTGCAGAAGAAAATGCCTTTTTAAAGGCATGTGGGTTCAGCCAAATTTAATAGGAATAAAGAAAAAGAGAGCATGCACAGACTGTCTTGTGGGCAAAGCTAGTTCATTTGTGGGAAAACTCAGTGATTGTAAAATGATCTTCAAGGGAATTGCATTCCCTATTCTTTAAAAAGATCTGTGGAAAATTTGGGAGAGAGATTAATGAAAAGCCTGCTATATTTTCTTTTCAATGATCTATGTCAAGTATTAAATAAAGTCCTTAAAGCACAAGAGCGGACAGGGTTTGGCCAGGACTCACATGATGTGCCTAGGAAGAAAACGTCAAGCCCCAAATTCTAGGTTTGATTTCTGTCCCACTTTGTGGCAATGTTGCCACCTGCCAGCCTACAAAGAAGGAATTTCAGTTCTCCCCTATAGCTGGAGGGGTTCAATCCAGTCTACCATGGCCTATCTCTATGAATAATAAAGGAAGGAAAGGCTGCTAGTAATAAGGATTCTAAGAAATGCTAGGTCAAACAGAGAAGGAAGCCAAACAAAATAAGACAATATTTTATCATCTGTCTTGGAGCAGGGTATGTTAGAGCGTATTTGGTCCAGATTTGCAGTATATTTGGGCTGCCTTTTCTGGTTGACAGCACAACAGAGCCGCAAAATCCGTCTCATCTGGAAGCACAGCGTAGTGGTGCTTCTGGCTCTGTTACAAAATCACCTTTGGTGTCTCTATTAATTAGTCGTCAGGGCTGTCATGCTGCCTTAGCTACGATCCATTTGTTAAACTCACTTTCATGCTAAAAATAGTCTCATCTTGTTATCCCTGGCTTTGAGAGGACAACTTTTGCTTGATTTACAATGCTGTGTGAATAGACAGAAATGAGCCACTGTGGCAATACTGGATGGGCTGGTACAAAGTCAAGCCAGATGCACTTGTAGCAAGCAAGTTAGGGAAAATGCTTTATATTCTGCAGAAGAAAACCCTCAGGGGTCTTCCTAGCTACTCGCTTCTTTTATATCCTTGCACAATGATAGCTGTGAACCCACGTTAACACTCGTGGTGCCCTTAAAATAAAAAGATACCTCTGATTTACTCCGCATGAAAAGTAAAACCTTTCCATAGCACTTAGTAAATGCTACCTTGTTCCCTGTTTCTTAGGGTCCATCCCAGACAGACTGCTCTGGATCAGTCTTCTTGATGGCTGATTACCTCATCACCCTGGCCGATCAGGTGTCTATTGTTGGCAGCTGAGCAGATCAATAAAAGACACATCGCATCAAGACAGATGAAGTGACAGGTATCTGCTGTGTATACAGTTTGTACAAGCCCCAGAGCCTTGTTTCATGCTCTCCTTAAAACTGCTCTCAGTTCTTGATCAATTCCTTCACTCCTTTTAGTATTTTTATACATATGAGAGCAGAAAACAGAGGAAAGTTGTATCTGTAGACCCAAATATAACAACCTCCTGATCCCAGCAACCTTTTGCAAAATGCTTTCACTAGTACATCCCTACCTGCTAATAAAATCACTTCTTTGTTGCCTCTTCTTTTCTCTCTTCTCCTGTTTTCACCTGCTTCTCCATCTTGAAAATCTGACCTTCAGATTCTTTGTTAGGTACTGCCATTTTACACTGCTTTACTGTTACAGAGGCAAAGTTAAGTTTATAATAATTCTTGAAGGAACCCTCTGATAACGTAAAGCAGATAGTGTAAAAACTGCATCACCTTGCCCTAGATAGTGGGATCTCCAAGATGTCCAAGAACACTGAATATAAGATCAGAGCTTGAACAGATTTCTCCTCTAGACCAGCTTTCTGGAGAATCAGACAAATGCAAAGAAGGCCATGAACTGAGTTAACTATTGCAGTAACTGCAACTCAAGCCCACAGAGAGATCTGACTTGCCATTTTGGTTTTGTTTGCATGATCCTCAAGCAAATCAATTTGGAGAGATCACAGTAATGGCATTTTCTGTGTTACTTTTAGGATGGCTAGGGAAACTGCTGCCACTTGGATGTGAAGAGACAGGCAAAAAGAGTGAAGGAAAGTGTTAGCATTAAAAACATGGTACAAGGCACTGCTGCTCTATTTTACTGTAGATTATTTCCACTTGTCCCCAAGCCTGTATGATGTCTTTGAAAGAGTTTTATCAGTTTCACCTTGTTGCCATAATGAACTTTTACAAGGTGCACTACAACATTGTCTTTACTAATCTCTGTTTTAAAACTCATTTGGCATTAGGAGTTCTCCGGCCTCAGCATACATAGCATAGAAATCATTTATCTAATTTAAAGGAGTTATTTCATCAAAGCTTTATTTGTCTAGGTACACCCAGATGGTGTGATCAATCAAGGTTGTTGGACAGCAATGATTAACGACTTAAAAAACATAGTTATAAGGAAGAAAAAGCTACATGCACTCAATCTCTCTTTGCCATCCTGCTGTCTTATGCTCTTGCTGTCACTTAAAAATCTTAAGATGGAGGTGTGACCCTTACTAATACATTCCCATACGTGTCTAACACTTCTGCTTAACAGCCTCAGCCTTCCTCATGCGCAGCCGTCCCTGGAAGTGTGGATTTATTCTTTTATGAAATCTTAGAAAAAGGTGCAAACTGAAGTGTAAATAACATTCATCTCACCAAATCGATTGGAATGTGACTGCTGCTTTTAAGGTGGATCAGAGCTTAGGGGAAAGTTAAAAATTCCTAGCTTAATGCTCAGGCTGGGGAAGGGAACGCTAAAATACATAGGCCCCGTGTTAGCAGAAACTGATTTGTTTCGGCTCTTTCGGTTGGGTGGTGGATATTACTTCAAGAAGATAAGACTTGGCTATGCGCAAGAATATTTCATGTTATAGATGCAAAGTGTGTTAATTTTATGACCCTGTTGCTTTTTATTACTGATCAATTGTCATACATACAAAAGGAAAGCCATTTGGTGAGAGATGAGCCAGAAACATAAACATAATGAGAAACCGACGCTGACAGCTCAGAGATAATTTCCTGACATGGAGGAGAATGAAGCAATGGTATCTCTTTTGCCACAGTGTCCCATCAGACCTTGAATTTATTTTCAGATGGTTTCAGAGCATCTCTTTAGCTGTCAACACATCAAGCCTGTTCCAGAACCCACTGATGTCAATATGAGCCTTTCCATTCACTTCACTCAGCTTTGATCATACCCTTGAAAAGTTCAAACCTCATAAGTGCATTTGGAAGCTTTTTATGTATGAGGCCGGACCACTTCTATTTTCATGTTTATTAATGCTGTACCATGGAGATATAGTTAGCTGGGAAATATATATCTTATTATAGGGAGGATAAATATGAAAACATGTGGTATCGATTGAAGCTTAGGCTCAGCCCACCCGAAGTTCCTGGAGTTTTTGTCATCATTTATGATACAGTATTAAATAGCTTCCTGTAATTTGTCATTCTAAAATGATGTGCTACTGAGTAAAGCTCAGTGTAAAATCTGTCGATTGGCAATTTCCAATAGGAAATCTGAAACCTCTGTGACCCCATCTGAACTATCTACAGTAGAAAGATGCATCCTACATTGTAGACATTTTTAACTGAATGGGAAATAGGCCCGTTATTTATAGACATTAAATCGTCCTTCATGGTACTGAAAGTCTTTCTTTTTTCTGCATGAAAATGCTTTGCCATTTCATTTTTGAAAATGGAATTTCCAAGTTGTGGAATACCAGAGACCTTGGTTATCCTTCTTTACAAGAGAAATATATTCAGAATTCCTAATTTTACTACTAAGCTGTGTGACATTTTTTTGCTGGAATGTCCACCATCCTGACCTTTACTTTACATATATAAACTGCAGAACCAAGTGCAGACAGTCTTTTAACCTTGTAACGCTTTCTGCTGACTATCCTAACCTGAAGTCATAACCTTACCCTGTTAATGAGGCTGATAATTTAAATCATTGTCAGCTACTTGGTTTTAAATCAATGAATTATTATTCCACTGTGGACATTACAGCACTTTTCATAAAAAAATCCAAATCCCCTCATTCATTGCTCAACGAGGATAACTTGGGATAACTACATATATATACATACAGAAGTTATTTGCATTCTCTTGTTCTTGTAAATGAATATTCCAGATTAAAAGAACTGGTTAAGGAGTTTGGTTAGAAACATACTATATATGCAGTGGTTTTGGCCTTTCCGACAGGGATCTTTTAAAGCACATACAGCTATAAACATGTCTGAGTGTGGACAGCATAAAGGTACTAGTTAAAGTTGTAACAGAATAGCATGTACAGGTCATACTAAGCTTTGAAAGCTTAGTCAAAAATCTCTGCATAGAATTAAGTCAATATTCAGCTAGAACTCATCAACTGGAGATGATAGGAGAGGAAAGAGACCAAGGTGAGTTGACTGATCTGATTGTTCAGAGAATGACAGAGCTGCAGCATGGAATTGTGAAAATTCAAGAGTAAATTATGTGGTTTAAATAATGTTCAGGCTACATGAGTGCAATTATAGAATATAGAGAAAAATGTAGAAAGAAAATTTGTGAGACACATAGTTCTGGTCATTGTTGCTGAAGAAAGATAAATATAATGAAAACTGGTGCAGAGAAAACAGCATGGGATGATGAAATCAATGGGGTATCTCTTTTATGAAAAGAGAGCTTGGTTTATGAAACTAACCAGAAGAAAGCTGAGTGAACAGCATCTAGAGCTCAGGGATAATTATCAATAAGGAGGAAAAGACAGTTAAAAAGTAAATTTTTATCAAATAGTAATGAATACATTTAGACTGGAAATTAGAAAGTTTCTAATAGTCAGAAGGATGAAGTTCAGGGTTAGCAGAGTATGAGATATGTTGAGATTAACTTCTTGAAGCTGAAAGAAGAAATTCTGTAGTTAAAAGGATTAAAAATAGTTGGAATTGCTGTTTGCATGTTGTCTGGTTTGTACTGATCCCATCTTTCAAAGCTTCCACTGGTTGTCGCTTCTCCCCAACCTGCATCCTCAAAACTCTTTTCCCCACACACACTTCTTGACACTGAAGAGCCTACAGTAACATGATGAAAGGACAGATCATCCCAGTGCTCCTAAAACTCTGACACTTCCCACACTGATGATTATTTTGCATTCAGTTCACACAATATGATTGTCAAATTTGGGTTGAAAGAGAATCTTTCCGTCTGCACAGATTGGTAGGCTTAAGCTTTTGTTCATTTTTGGCTGCCTGTGGTATGGACACAGTGGCCTGCTTAGATTTAGCTGAGGCTTTTACCGAATTTTTCCCTGCTATGTCAGGAAAGTAGCTTATTGGCTTGGCAATAATTCCAGCTTTGGAGCTTTTATTGTAGTTTTTAAGTTTGTTAAGGAAGTTAGGAAAGCTTTACAGCTTCTGTTAAGTGAAATAAATGTTGTAAAGCGTTCTACAACTAAACAGCTATGGGTGTAGTAGGCAAGGGTAGAAACAAGGCTCTAGATTTCTGTTTGGTTGAATAAATTCAAGTGGAAGATTTCAGAAGAAAACTGTTATTTTCAACCAGACCACCGAATGTCCTACTCATTCTGTATTCTTTTTATTTGTAGAGCTTTTAGCTGTACTGCTTTCTGTTTCCTTTGTATGATTCTGTCTGATACAAAGATATTCTATATGGCTCCATTCCAATCTCCAGGACCTATCTGATAAACTGATTTGGAGATATACTACATTTGGTGATAAGGTCAAAAACCAAGAAAATTAGTCAGTGGTAAGAATTTTTCAGGGTTTTTATTTTGTTTGTTTTGTTATGAAAAAGCTTTGTTTTGCTTCTTATTCTTTGTGACATTTGTGGTACTTGTTAATGATGGAATGAATTTTCTTGTTGCCAAAGGCTTTTTAGTCATAGGTACAAGAAATTTAAAATCAGGAAGAAGGAAATAATGCCAAAGTGAAAAGATTTGATTGCTAACAGTTATCTCAACATTTACCGTCTACAGGATGTGGGATCTTCCATCAGTTATTAGGATGGTGACCCGGTGGCTGGGCCAGGTCACTGCCAGGGGTGAGACTCAAGATCTGGGCTGAAGCAGTGAGTCTCAGAGCACCAGACATCTCAGGTCAGGGGATTCTTGCATTTGTGTTGGTTAGAAAGCTGTCTATAAAACCTGTGAAGAGAGTTGCTGTAAAGATAACATTTTTCTTCTGGAGAATACTAAGCTATGTAGTCTTTCACATGTACAGTGGGATGTTTTTTTCCTGCTTAAGTATATGACCTGAACGACAGGGAAGCAGAGCATCTTTAATGGGAAAGATTACATGTCATTCTAGTATGCAGGGCGCAAGCACAATTTGTGGCTACTAGGAATCCCAAAATACAGTCTTTTCCTTTAATGCTGCTTCCCACTAGATTTTTATGGGAAAGTAGCTGGAGAGTTTGGTATCAGTGTTGAGTGAAATAAATGAATTTCCAGTTCAAAGCCAGTGAATGTAGAAGGCCCTGAAGCAAATCCTACAGAGTACCATTTAATTATGTTTTAGGAAAACAAGCTATATTCTTTGGCATGTACCAGCTCACAGTAGAGAAGCAGTAAAAAATGGAAAGCCCTTTGCAAACACATGTATTGCATTAAGGTAGCTCAGCTATAAGGTAACAAGGCTATGAATGACCAAAATGAGGTCATCATCCTAGCTTTTTGAGCGTATTAGAAAACACTTCCTTATGATGTTGCTCTTGACTGTTTTGTACAGTTCCAATAGGCCTCCAAAGCTGAGCTGGATAACAGTGCTGTGAACTGGTTCTCTTTCTTCTCAAATACCATGTCTAGCCTGCCTGCATTCAACTGCCAGCTCTTCCCTGTCTAAGTACTATATTTGCAGCTATATTTTGTTGGGTTTCTTGATGCTATCTGACTAGTCCACCTAGACGTTATACACAGGTGGCTAAAGGAAAGACAATGGATCCTTTCTTCTTCCTCAGTCCCACAAATCAGTATTAAAGTGCTGGAAGCTGCATGCTTGGATGCATCCTTTGGGGAAGAAACAACATTTTTTTCTCTTGTGTGAGAGAGCAGCATATTGTGTCAAGCAGGACTGAAGGGTGAAGAGGCCCAGGAGAATAAGAGTAGCTCTCCACTGCTTAAGCCATCAAAAGAAGAGATGAACATGAAGATAAGAAGATTTTTCAATTCCATATTGGTCTATTCAATTCCAATCCTGGTCTAAATCCAGATTGTGCCTAGCCTAGAAGGTTACCTTCAATAAGATATATTTGTCAATATTCTCTGCAGGTTTCCTTCAGGAAAGAGAACATGGATATTAAGGTAGGGTTTGGCTAGCACTGCTGCATCTAGGCCAGGCCTTCATATCCAACCAGATCAGCTTGCTTTTAGAAGATGAAAGGAAGAATCCTCCTGCCAGTGGTGCCAGCCTGTCTTGATCCAGCACCAAGTATTTCTCATTTATTTTTACTAGTCTTTCACAAGTCTAAAATTAAGACTCCGTTAAAAGAACTGATATTTCTTGCTGAGTGAACATGTTACATTTGTGAATGTGGGAATTAATCCTGATATAATTAATTTATTCATTTGATTGGCCATTTTTCCCCTTTGATTTTGAAATTTATGTTTTGGAAAGATTTAGCTGTCATTTTGCATAACAATACAATTTTTTACTTCATTTATTTAGCAGTTGTGCTTATTTCTGTTTCAGAATATCTGTTTTTCTCAACAAACTTTCAGTATAAGCTGCATAGCTAAAAACGACACACATAGAAATTTACAGGAAAAATTATTGATCATTCAGAAAAATGACTGATCTTTTAACATTTTGGGAACTTTTATGGTGTTGGTTTCCAGAGTTTTATTTTTTAAGAGCCTTAAAGCAATTGTCTTTTTAACCTTCAGCTTGATCTTATTCAATTTAGTGGTTGCTAGCAGGGAAACTGAAAGAATATAATGTTACTTGAGATAATGCAGGCTAAAAGATCTTACTTCTTCACAGATAAGTTAGTTAAGAGCATTGTATCATCACACTAGCATCACAGAAAGATGTCTCTCAAAAATACTTTGCAGCCAGTAAGAATATAATCAGCTTTGATTTAGTTAGCACAGATTATAAAAACCAAAAAACCAAAACCCAAAGACAGTATTAACAGTAATGATCAAAAACCGCCTTGTTGTCCTACACAACTTGAACTTTGGTTGCAGAAGCCTGCATCAGGTTTTCACTCTTATCCTGACCCATGACTAAACCTAGTGTTGCATTGTTTAGATGCACTGTGGTCCCGTTTTCACTTGGCAATAGAGATATATATTGAGGGAAATTCAGACTTCATCGAGCCACTCCTCAATTCTTGTTGTACAATCTCAATTGAGGGATGCACTTCCTCAAACCTCGCATGAGACCACAAACTCATGTCAGGAAGACCTCTAAATAGCCAAGAAAATAAATTGCCACCCCTATTGCCTGGATGGCATGCAAACAGCAAAAGATGACAAGCAGCCTATGCAACTGTGTCTCTCCCTTGCTGCACTCAGCAACTACCCTAATATACCATTTTCAACGAAGAAAAGATGCCTTTTTAAGTAGATATCATAGGAGTGCAAGGAAGACAAAAAAAGTTGTCTCCTCAATATGAACTTCAACTGTCCATTTCAAGAGTATTCATGCTGATGTTATGGGGGTTTCTTCCTAGTTTGAGATATTCATTTATTGTATTAATCTGTGTAAATAAGAATCAATCATCTTACAGAACATGCCTGGAACAAAGGCTGAGACAGAGACAACACCCAGTCAGGACAGCTTTCCTTTAGAGAAGCTCTAATTAATAGTCTCATTGCTTTTCTAGCTACTTCTGTGCCTCTCATAGGGAAGCAGTGAGGAAAGGAAGATCTCGGATAGTACAACAGAAAAAAAGGGCTGAATAGGTCTGGCTACTGTGTATGTTAGTAATGCACCAGTGTGCCTTGAAATTTATGCTGATGTAGCCAGGAACAGACCAATGCCTGGTGCCAGAGGTGGCATATTTATAATGAGACCAAATGAAGGGGCTCATCAGTTTCACACACGGTGAAGGGCTGCCTGTTCCCCTCTTATTATCTCTTCTCCATCTTCATTATGAGGGTGGGCATGTGAAGGGCAGGTAAGAAAAGCAAGTGTTATCACATTTAGGCTGTGAACTCATCTGCATAGCTCCACTGGGAAATTAATGAACATCCTGGTAACTCCCTTTCTAGGCTCCTCCTTCACCTAAGTGCCAAATTAGAAATTGGAAAACCTAAAGGAAGCAAAACGTAATGGATTAAACCTTTATATTTGTCTTCATTTGGAAAAAATTAAAAAAAAAAGAAAAATAAAAAAAAAAAGAAAAAAGGAAAAAGAAGGAAAAAAAAAGAAAAGCCAACAGTAAGAGCATTGCAGGAAAACAGAAATAAAAGGCACTATGGAGTTTGTGCTCTTTAATTTAGATGCCTGATGATCTGTAGATCTGGGACAGGTCATAACATGCAACAAAGCCACCCTGGGTGTGATTTACCAAAGCAGAAATGAGTTTTGACCTAGAGTGACTAGAAGGCTGTGTGAATGACCCTTGGATATGTCAGAATGGCACTCAATAAGTAATTGCAAGCTTTTTTTTCCTTTTACAGTTTTTGTTTGGAGACAAGTCAGGCAAATACTCCATACTAATCCCAACACAGAGCAAATAGTAAAAGCACCCTTTGCTGCTAGAGCTGGGAGAAAACATTCAATTAAGTTGCTGCAGTGGCTTAGTGACAGCAGCCTTTCACCTTTGGAAACTTAGCTTCTAGTTATCTGTCTTAGGTCACTAAAGAAAATGAGTTGATGTTCTCGGGCTAAGCCTTAGGGCACATTTTGCTCAGAATCACCAAACCACAGCATAATTTGGAGCTTTTGTCTGTTTGTACTTAGAAAAGGTCTAGGCCTGGAAAAAAGCTGTAATTCAAGATTAGAATGTGTTAAGAGCCAAGCCGATTCCCAGCAAATTAAAATACTGACATTCCCAGCATTTTAATTGAAATTAGATTCACTAACATGTCAAAGCCTAAAGAAAACTGTGGGCAAAACAATGATGTAGGAATTATGAAACATTACTAAATGCTGGGAACAGAAAGGAGTGTTCATAAATAACAGGAAAACCTTTGTCATGTAGGCAGGGATTTTAGGCAGCCAGAGAAGCAAAGCAAGTCCGATTGCCCTCAGTGCCATAGTAGTGAGGTGTGCAGCACCTGTGCTGGTTTTGGCACCTCTACATCAGGCAATATGGCACAAGGACACCCCATAACCATCCAGTCATTCCTGCCTGAGTGGAGAAAAGTGACAAATGCAGGACTGGGAGAGAAAGGAGAGACTGTTTGGCAGGATGGCTCAAGTATGGTTGTTCTTCAACATCCCCGTGCCTCAGCCCTTTTCCACACTAGGAGCAAGGATGCTCAGCCTGCCTGCTCCTCCACAGCCTCTGCTTGCAGTGGGCAGGTGGGACAGCACTGTCACAACCACCCAGGTTTAGCTTGAAGGTAACTGTATGTGACAGATCCCCTGGAGCCCTAGTGTGAGCCTTCTCCTTAAAGTGAGCTCACCGAGAGTTATCAAGCACTTCACATCTTTAAAGTTACATTTAGAGCAAAACAAAAGCACCAAACCAGAACAAGGAAACCTTGTGCAATGAGCAGGAGCTCAGAACTGCTGAGTGAGGCAGAGCAAGCCACAAAGCTGGAGAGCAAATATCTCCCATATGTTCCTGGGGCATTTCTTTCTTCCGTGCTCACTTTTCTCTCCAACAGTGAGTATCTTCTTTTCTTGGCTTGCAAAAACACATGCACAAAGACTGTGTGTCTCTACCAAAGTCTCTATTTTATTTTATTTTATTTTATTTTATTTTATTTTATTTTATTTTATTTTATTTTATTTTATTTTTATTGGTCACCTCTGACATTTGGTTTTCTGCCCGCTCCTTGCTATAGACAGGTCCTCAAAAGGCTTTCCCACTTGTGCTGCAGCTGGCCCCATCACCATACACCTGGTATAGACTTTGTCAGGTGTTACCTTTAAAGGGACGGGAAGGGAAGAAGTCCCCTTTTCCTCCACAGGGTTGTGCCTATTCCAAGCAACAACAGACAGATCTATATCAACTTTTTTTGCCTTTCCTACGTGTGGCTTCATGCACTGTAAGTGCTGGCACTTGGATGGGTAAGGAGGGTGTCTGACCCATGGCTTTGACTGAGAAGCAGGTTAGATCCATAGCTGCCCACAGCAGTCAAGGGACCACGGCTTCCATGATTTATCCTGGGTCTTGTTCCATCTTTGCTTGTTTCTCCTGTTATTATACATCCAGAATGTTCCCAGACTGGTTAGTAACTGGAAGACAGACAGAGAAGTAGGGCTAGAAGGTTATTGAAATGATAGGACTGTCTTGCTTGTTCTAATTTGCCCACAGGATTTAAATTTAGCAAGTTTTCCTCACTGTATGAAGTCCATCAAAAGTATTTACTTATTTATTTGATTTTTCAGTGGTAGAAGAAAAAACAGCTTGTGTATGTGTGTATTACAGTGTGCAGATATAAGACAGAAAGCAATGTAAAACAACCCTGGGAATACTTTTTCTCTTTTATGACATAAAGATTTCCAAATCTTTATAATTATTTTTTTTTCCATGATTCTCTGGAAATGTTTGATATTTCCCTCTCCTTATAGAGACTAGATATCCTTCCTCATACTATATATTGCTTTTATTGAAGCCACAGTGGTCTATTACACTTAAGGCTGAATGTGAGGTTTGGGTACAAGATTGGAACGAGACATCAGTGCTCATCAGCTAGTACAATGTCTGAATTTACCTTTTTCTCTGCCTGAACGGAAGGTATAAGGAAAATGTTCTTTTAATGTGATTACTTGTTAAGCAGTTGTAATGGCAGGGTTTCAAACTTTGCTTCCTACCTACACATCACACCCTACTTCCAAATGATCTGAATATGGCATACAGTAATTTGTGCAAAGGAAGCACTTTGGCAGAAACTGGCATTGTAGGAAGGAGGGAACCTGACTTGAGCATCATTATCATCTTCCATTACCTTTTGACCACAGGTTGTCAGCATATAGCCTTTAGAGTTTAATTACATGATCAAGTTTGCTGAGGAGTGTGAAAGACGAAAGAACAAATAAGTAATGGAAAGCAATTTTTCCCCTCCCCTTTACTCTGGGGCAGCCATAATTGAAGTTAAAGTGCTGCTGCTTTGCTGGAAACCAAGTTAGGGAAGCGAATTGTAATTGCAAACACTGTTTGCTCAGTCACTCTTGGCAACAGCGTCATGTTAACTCAGTCTTTGTGTCTCCTGTGAATCCTCCAGATTGATGAAAACATCTTTTCTTATCCAATTTGTTATCACTGACTTCAGAAAGTCATTAAAGAATATCAGTAGAGCAGATTGGGATCTGGATTAAGAAATCAATTATTGCCAGGAAGTACCTTTATAGATACTAATTAGGCCTTGACTGACATTTACGGTATTTCTTTAATGGTGTATACGGTCAGTTTTTAAAGGTACAGGGCAGATATCAGTGCTGTGTGTAACACCCTCTTTTATTTCAGCTGGATATGTGCCAATTCATGTTAGACCAGATGTGTGCTGCCTATAAAAATATAAAAGATCTATAAAATGTGGATTTTCATATATGTAAAAATAAAGTAACTAACTGACCTGTTCAATTAGCCAAAAATTGAATGTCACTGCTGGCCACATACAGCTAGGGTAAGCTACATTTAGCAGGATAGCTCCTGCCTTTCACGCCTGTTCTGCAGATTGCCAATGGCAGGTAGATTAGGCCTTCACAGGAAGGACCTAATAGATATACGACAGGCATGTATGGGTTCAGGCATCTGTGCAAGAGAGAAAGACCACAGGATAAGTAATCTTATCCCATGAAAGATGGAAACAGCTATAGAGATCTGTAATAGAAGCAGCCTAGACAAGTATAATTTAATAGGGGAACACAGAAATAGGGCAGCATCAGGGGACTGGGTCAGAGACAAGGTGGGAACAGGGCTTGTTTGCACTTTCTGCTCCATCTTGTGTCTGACTGCAAAACACTATCAGTGTGGTTCTCCATACAAACATTGAATCTTTGTGCTTTAGCCTCAACTGGAACATTACTAAAGTCTACGTTAAACTCTATCCCATTCCTAACCTCCCCTCTGCCAAATCCTACTCAGGTAAATATCTCTGGGTACGTTAGTGTTTTATACTCCATTCTTGCTCCCAGCGCTACTATTTTATACCTACCCTTACTGTAAGCCAAACCCATTTGAAGACAACCCCCCTGCTTATATCTTCCCACCCCCTGCAAAAAAACCTCCAACAACCAAGATCCAAACACCCAAACCAAAGATTGTCAAATAATGATACATATTGTAGGAAACTGGAGAGGAATGACCAGGAAATAAATAAATAAAGCAACTGTGGATTATGTCAGGGTAGATGCAATCAGTGTAAGTAGATGCAATCAGTATAATTTGCATAAATACCAATGAGTTACAGCATCAGCTTTTTATGTGGCCAACATCAAAATGTCCTACGATACACGTTTAGAAGACTTGGATAGAGTTGCAAAATGAAAGGAAAAGTAAGTCTGTATTTTCTAATTCTTTAGGCCTCAAATCCTGAAGGTTTGCTTTTGCTTTAGTTGCGTTGCTGCTAGATGACTGTGAAAGCAGATATGTCATAAATCCCAGTCTAGATTTAGTATTTAATTTGGTACATGTAAATCATCCTGAAATATGATGTCAGAAATTTTATTTGTTT
>JANHGB010009748.1:0-14494 GCA_026283785.1 Coracopsis vasa | reverse complement strand
AGAATTATGGGACAGTGGTAGTAGGGGCAGCAACATCATCATAGCTCTACTATCAGCATGTTAGCTGTTTTGGGTCGGAAGGGACTGTTTAAATATCATCTAGCCCAATTCCCTTGCCATAGGTAGGGACATCTTTCACTAGATAGGTTGCTTAAAGCCCCATTCAACCCTGCCTTGAACACTTCTATGCATGAGCCAGCCACAGCTTCTATGGGCAACCTGTTCCAGTGCCTCACCACCCTCATCATAAAAAATTTTTGCCTTATATCCAATCTAAATCTACCCTCTTTCAGTTTTAAACTGTTAATCCTTGTCCTGTCATTACAGTCCCTGATAAAAAGTGTCTTTCTTAAGCCCCCCTTATATATTGAAAGGCTGCAATGAAGTGTACCTGGAGCCCTCTCTTCTCTGGGCTCCAACTGTCTCCGCCTGTCTTCATAGGAGAGGTGCTCCAGCCCTCTGCCTGTTTCTGTGGCTCTCCTCTGGACCTGCTCTAACAGTCTTTCTTGTGCTGGGGTCTTGAGTTGGATACAGTACTCCAAGTGGGGGTCTCATAAGAGCAGGGTGGAGAAGGAGAATCATCTCCCCTGACAAAGCCCAGGGCTGCAGGCTTGTATAGGTGCACAAAGTCCCCCTTGCCCTGGGTATAGCTCATCAGTGCCCAGACTGAACGCCCTGCCCCAGCCTGCCTCCTCCAGAACTGTTCCTCTGCCTGTGCTCTTCAGTGTGGGACCCCCCCCACCAGAGATGTCACTGGTGAGTAATACACCTGTGGTGCATCCATCCACACTGTGGTTTAAAGTCAAATAGAGCCTCCACAGGTGGAGGCTGCACAGTCTACCCACCCCATATGCCCTAGGTTTGTAGCACATCTAGGCTGCTGAGAGAGTGGTTTATATTTATCATATGTGTACTACAACTCTTGCTTCAGCATATATGGTTTAGTGTGTGATGTCCCTTGCCCATGGCACGGGGGTTAGAACTAGATAACCTTAAGGTCCTTTCCAACCTTAACTATTCTATGATTCTTTGATTTTTCTTTCAAGAAGTTTTTGTCTTTAGCAATCTGGAAAATGATGTACACTCCACCATGATATGCCCCCTATTGCTGTATCTTCTGACAAAGGTGCTGCCCTGTCTCAATCTTGACACTCAGTCTGCAGTGATCACACTGTGAGAGACTGAATACCATAAACAAGTCAATGTCAGAAGTACTGACCAACATCATCTAACCAGCCAGTGAGCAGTCTGGTTTGGAAGCTTGTGAAGAGCTATTTGCTTTGAAGCTCAGACTGCAATGCAGTGCAGGAAATCATGTTTTGCAACAGTGGCCTGTGGTTGAGTCACAAGACACATGTTCAACTCTACCAGTAAAAGCAGGCATCCAGTGTTTCTTTACCATCAGCTAGCAAGGTAAGTTAGTATTTACTGTGGATGGAACAGCAAGTTTGTTATTTTATGAATAATTTGCTAAATTTGATATACGCTTGGTCTGGCAACTAGTCATTCTCCATGGGATAGCAGAAATAGTTCTGGCAATGAGTTTTCTTTACCCAAGAAATACTGGGGCTGTTAGACCTACACTGATACCTAAACCAAGTATTGAAAATGCAGGAAACCCTTGTATTAAAGTCAACTGGTAACCTCCAAATAACCCTCTTGGGCTCTGCAAGTGCAGACAACAGCATGCAATAAAATGGAAGCTTCTGCTCTAAATTAGACATGCAGAGTTCTGCACTAAGTCATGGTAGCGTACAGTGTGACAGGCTCTGAGGCTGCAGTATGCACTGAACTAATTATGCTCAGTTCAGTGAAGCAACAGAAAGGTGTTGTATGTAGATACATTATCTTAATATGTTCATGGTATTGAAAGCCAGTTTAGTACACTTAGTATCTCTAACTTGGAATAAGATTTATAGTCCCGCAGCAAATAGATCTTCAGCAAATTCACTATGAGTTTCTTGTTCATTTGGACCTAAATCTCCAAGAAAGATCACTATTTCTGAAACATCTCTCCCAAGTTTGTCAAAGTCTCACCACAGGTTTACAGTGCCTCTTGTTAACAGAATTTGCTTTGCAAATCTAAACCTAGATAAAATTGGATAGTTATGATCAGATTACTCACACAGAAAATAAATAAAAGTCCCCACAAAACAGGCTGCATTTTAGAAATCAGGATATTACTTATTTAATTAAAACAAGTTTTGATTGAAATACATTTGCAACTTTTAGTTCATAAGGCTTGTAGTTCAACTGATTGGGTTTTTTTGGTCCTTCAAAGGTAAAGGTACTTTCCTTCCAAAATAAAATACTAGATCCAAGAGTACCCAGAATAACTCTTAATAAAAGCAGAAGTCTTTTTAGTTGAGTTCTCAGATGTTTGGTCCTAAAAATCCTTACTTCTTAAATAACACACTTCTAATGCTGCAGAAGCCAATTAAGGCAGTAATTTTGCTATTTTACTCAGTCTTTCGTTGAAGATTATTTTTTTCTGGTTGAAAGAAGTGTTTTTCAAGAGCATTGACCAATTCATCTAGTTCCTTCTTCAGCTGCTCAACGTCACTGAGAAAACAAAATCCACACAAATACAGAAACACAGTGTCACAGTGGAGAAACAAAAAGTGTATTTTCAGTCTGAGGAATTTTTAAGTCTGTTGCATTGTTTTAGACAAACGTTTGCTATTCTTACTAATATGTACACTTGATTTCTTATGATAATGCACTGATGTTCACTTCCAACTGGTGCACATGAATAAAGGCACTTAAGACTATGGAGAAACATAAAACTACAGCATAATCTAAAAAAGAACAGCCAGTTTGAGTTCAGATCTTTTTTTACTAAACGTATGTGATTAGAAATGTAACTTTTATACTTGCAATAGTATCTGCAGATGAATTTTCATCTATGAAACAGCATTATTTTCATTATAGAAGTTAAAAATTGCTTGTCTTTAAGACTACATGATTTCCAAGGCTATCACTCAAGGATATAATTGCTAACCACAGAAGGGTTTAAAATATATTAGGACACTTTATGTATAGTTATATAAGTTTTCACTGAATGCAAAAATTCAAAGGAATTCAGTAACAAGAATCATCAACAAATTTTGTACAATTGAAGCTTTATGCAAATACATTTGCTAAAATAATGACTGTACTAATATTATTTGATCATGGAGAGCCCTTTCCCCACCAAAACAATATCAAAAGCCACACAACCCCTATTACACAGAATTGACTGCTGTTGACTGACAATACCTGTTTCCAGGAGGTGCACAAAGTTCCGAATAGTATTTGATCTTTGGTTCCGTCCCACTGGTTCTCATTGTGGCTACTCCTCCATTAGCAAAAGTGAAAGTTATCATTTGGCTACTTTTACTAGCAGGAAGTATCTAGAAATAGTAAGAATAATTGTTTTAGAAGCTTGGAAAGTGACTATAAATAATGAATTCAAGACAAAACCCATGACTTGATGTTGTATAATACAGCTAAAGGATCATGTAAAGTTAAGCTTTGTTCTGTTTTCATCATTGTGGTCTTGAACCTACAACAAGCAAATTGACAGCCTTACCATCAACCTAGAATCTGGTAGCAGTACAATGCTGCTAGGTAGCTCATTTAAAATCTAGTCAGCATTTTTACTGCAGATAGAAATTGCTCTGTGATGGCATTTTCCAGGAGGAAAAGAAACATAAACTGTGGAAAACTAAAGAATCCAAAGCCACATCTCAGTAGACAGTTTAACTGAAGAAAATAATGCAAGATTGCTGTAGCAAGACAGCAAGATTCTCCTAGCTCCCTTGACAGTTTGTCATCCTGGAGACAAAAAATACCACAAAACCAAACAAAAAACCCTGTCCCTCCCTCCACCCTAACCTTCATTTCCTCTCACCAGGGCAAAGCAATCATCCCCAATCTAACTCATTTTAAGGCTCAGGATGTAACATAAGGCTTAGAGTGTTCCTCCATAGAAATTTTTATCTATATGTATATACATACTTCTATGATTTATATATAATTAAAAAAATATACTCACAGCCTTTTGATCCGGCTGACTGCTGTCATACCCAGTAGTTAGATCCCTTATTCCAGAAATTTTAAATCTACCACAAGATTTTGGGTATGTGTTTTTTCCATCAAAATTTCTAAGATTGTCAAAAAGCTGTTGAATAACTTTTGGATCATGGCAGATGAAATATGAAGCTTTGGTAATATGGAAGCCATATCTGTGAAGACACAATACGAATGAATGGAAGAAACAGTGTTCATAGAGTTGTACACCATACACATTATACAACTTTCTATAAAGCAAGAATCTCTTCTCATGGTTACCCAACTGTAGCATCAGTTCCCCAGTTTCAATCTTAAAAAGGCTTTGACAGCTTAATTGTCCTAATTTGCAAATTTCGAAGAAACTTCTGTGCAGACACCTTTTCCTTTCAATGATTACAAATGAGAAAAAAAAAGTCATTATTGCCTTGGAAAGATATAATCACCATAGGAGAATACCACATCTAAATAGCTTCTTTGACTGGACTTCAGTTGACCTTTTCTGAGTAAAACAAATTCCAAACTGTTTTCTCTAGTCATACTTCAGAAGCTGCTCTCTTGTTAAAGCATCTCTACTTGACCAAATTGTTCTGAACATTGTTTTTTTACCTTACCTGTTTGCTGCGAGGTAATATGATGCAGAATCAGCATCAAACACAAATGACTTGCTCATACTGACTTTTCAAAACGGCACACTGTTGAAAGGCATACAAGCCTGGACTGGTTGTTTAAGTGAGCTAAAGATCAACACTTCATTTGTTTACAAGATGCCAGGGAATGTTTGAAGGACAGAATCTTTCGTTAATGCTAGGATGTTCCTGTTAGAAACCTGAAAGATTTCTTAAATGGGGTCATGTTTATACCAAAATGGACGGTCCGTAGTTGGTAAGTCAGTCTTAAGAATCCAGCAAGGGAATTAACAAAACCTGTCCTATAACTTAAAGAAGTGATGAGCCTGCTAGGACTGTGTCCTTTCCCTGATCTGCATTTTCTTCTTTGAGATCTCCTTTCTATACCTCCAAAATACAGAGCATTTTTTTCTGCTTCAACAGCAACTCACAAGACAAATCTGACAAATATGAAGTAGCAAGGAGTAGAAAACTGCAACATTATACTACCCACAAACGAAAATCAAACACACACAAAACAAAGCCTCTACCAAACAAAACAAGAATCCCCCCCTCCAGTTCTAGTTATCAAACATCAATTTAATAAGGAAGATTTGTATCCTTCCCTTTATCTTTAGCATTTTCAAAAAGAGTCACTATGCACAGTGACATCTTACTCTGAGGTGCCTCTACAGACTGCTTTTATGCTAAATATGCTCTGACTTTGAGAATCCTCTCCAGTGGCTCTGTACACAGCAACACAGCTAAGTTCCGCTCAGGTAAATCTTCTGAGGGTAACCTGAAGCAGGTGTTTATTGAATGAGTATTTAAAAAAAAAGAGAAAGTAAAAAAACAGGCGTGGGCCAGAGAAGGATAATTCTTTGAAAATACACTTCCAGCTACTACTAATTAAGAGAATTCTAACTTCAGATGCTATATGTGCAGCTCTAGGCACGAATTCCGTGAACTTATATCACTGCTTCTTGAACCCACCTAAACTTCTGCCATATACAATAGTTGATAAATCCCACAACTGATTTCTATAGGCCTCTGAACACATGAAAGAAAACAAAAGAGAAGTAGTGCCCCAGATTAAAACCTCTCAGCTGCATATAGTCAATAGTTATGGCCAGTCACAGCACTTCAGAGCAATCAGCTCAAATTCCGGTATTCAGGAGCAGAAAGAACAACCAGCAACCAATGCATACTATTAATAAAAAAAAACACCAAAACAACCAAACCAAAGCCAAGAAACACACAGACACAATAAAACAAAAAACTGGAATAATATCATAAAAAGCCTAACCTTAGAGCCAACTAGAATTAATTTAATCACAAGTTGCCCTGCAAGCAGGACAGAGCAAGCTGGCTTGTATGAGTATCATAAATATGCCAGAGCTACTTAGACCCATTCTGCCATCAACATTTTTGTGTATCTGGCACATTTAAGCAGCAAGAGGCACTATGCTTTCTACCACATAGCAATACTGCTAGCCAAAACCCAGGCCAATCTTCTGTAAAAGGACCCAAGAGCAGAACTTTCCAGAAGTGAAAAACCTTTCAGATAAGCAAACATAAATACCTCAAAAATCTCATTAACTAATAGGGAATTAGTAAGGTAATGTTATTAGTTTTAAAATGCCTTAAAATGACACAAAATGAAGTCACGAATGTATTCATGCCCATGAGGCAGGACGGCTTTCTAGATGGGTACTATAGTACAATAACCCAATTTTTATTTTTTCATATACTATAGGTTGACATTGAGTCCCTATTAACCACAGTATGTGGAATGGAGAAAATCTGAAAATTAAACAATTCTAATTGAACTCACTCATCATAGACAGCTTTCAGCTGCTGAGACAAAGACAGATTTCTGGTTGCCAAAAAGCTAGCCATCTCCGCCGTTATCACAGCAGCGCTGACACCATCTTTGTCCAGAACAGCAGGACAGCACATATACCCTAAACAAACAAAAATATAGAGTTAAATATAGAGTTAAACCAAAAGTGGAAAAAAATTATCTTCTAATCAGTGTTAATTTTGATAAGCAAGATATTTAACGGAATTTCATGATAGAGATGGATTTTTATCTTGTCAGTGCCAGATGCTCCTGAGTGCTTTTGGAGCTCTCATGAAACAGAAATGCCACGCTGCAAGTAAAATGCAAGTAGAGCACTTGGTCTCAAATGCAATTGTCCTTACATGGTAACATATGGGAACACTGATAATTATCTGAGAAATCAGTCACATTTTCTCTGGTTTCCAGGTACTGAGATACTCAAGAAATAGCTTTATAGCTTTACAATTTCATTTGCATGAATTCATAGCTTTTATTCATGGCTTTCCAGTTTACAAGTACAACTTGGAGGAGTTCTTACTTTAGTTTATTCTCATTTAAGCTTAGCTTCAAACTGTCAGGTAAACATACTTGAAGTCTGAAAAATGTGTTTTGTTTGGGTTTTTTTTAATAGCTTGTGCAGAAATTGCAGTCCAAGTCTACATAGCTATGCTACTGAAGATACATACATCTAGCCCACATCGTCATACTCGGTGCTAAACAGAGACACAAAGGATTAAAACTAGTAATATTAATCAGACAAATGGATGATTATCATTTACTCACTGGAAATATACCCATTGTGTTGAGGACACCTTTAGACTGCCATTTTTCTCAGTAATCCTACTTTCACTATTTTACAAGATACCAGAACATAATATTTTGTTTCTTACCTATAGCTTCCTCAAATGCAAAAAGAACAGCTTTTCCCTGGTCTATGAGCTGTCTGGCACGGTTGCCCATCCACTTGAAACCCGTCAGGGTTTCCTATGGCAGTAAGGAGAAAAAAAAAAAAAGGCATTAAAAATAAAAACAAAGTTTTACAAAGATATGACACTGTGTAGGAAAGCAAATAAACACAGAATAATGCATAACTGTTGCTTACCTCAAAGTGAAAACCTTCCTTCAGTGCGATTGCTCTCAGGATTTTGGAAGAAACAGTACTGGATAACATGTAGACATCTTTAATGGCACGGGTATCCCTGTTGTTATTTTTCCAGCAGGTGAAGATCCACCAGCCTAGAAGAGCTCCCAGCTCATTTCCAGAAAACACTTTCCATTCACCACTGAAGGGGAAAAAGAATAGAAAGCATATGGATTCAAAGGATGACTCTGGAGGTGGGGGAAAAAAAATCTATTGGTTCTTCCATACACAAATAGTAACAAATAAACCATTGCATGTGAATTCCAAGTTACAGTAACAAGATATATTTTGTTCATTATGAACAAACAAAAAAATTCCTCCCCCCAAAATTCTGGTTACTCCTCCATCATATGTACCAGCTTGTGAGTTTATCCAAAGATGAAACAATGATATTTCCATCAGGTTTTAAGTAAAACAAAAATATGCAGCTAACAAATTATAAAATTGGTGATTAAGACAAAGCACAGAGACACAAAAACAGAATTCTCAAGCGATCAGGATTTTTAGTTGACTCAGTGACAAATACTTCTTATTTAATCATAAACACATCAATTTGTCATTGAGAAGATTGGAAAAAATCTCAGATGGGTGAAAAAGATTAACATTAACATGTTGCTAGAAACAAGAAAAATTGGAAGTAAAAGGGAAAGACAGCTGTCAAAATTGCCCAAAAATTCCCAGTCACAAAAGAGGACAAAGACACTGCCAAACTGACAAAAACCAAGACCTACAGAAACAGTACCTGTTGTGAAAGAGGAGCAGACTCAGTCTCCTGCATTTATTGATGCCAACAGGCACAAAGCACTGCACAGCAACAACTTAGTGTAAGAGCGCTGAGAGAGTGTGCTCTAGCAGGAGTTTCTGTCAAAGAAGAAGTATACAGATGCTGTAGAAGCCTATACTAATATTCAATTAGTGTATGAATAGCTACAGCAGGAATCTGAGGACACAGGACTGACAGTTAGGAGACAACTAAGACTGGCTAAACAATTAGCAAAGAGGTAGCAGAGTGAGAGCACTGTGCTCTAAATGATGATACATAAACTAGCACCCCCTCTTCAGGTGTCAGATAGCTCTACGTTTTTAGACAAAAAGCATGAATGATTTTGCATTCTTGCTTTAACCCATCACAGCTAGCACAAACTGAAGCTTTTTATGCCTTTTCCTCAATGCTGAATTGCTAACTGAGGCTGGCAGAGGTCAAAAACATTATACCACAAAAAATTCCAGCTAACACTGCCCAAGATGCAGCAGAGACTACCGCTTAGCCCTTCTTCTAAAGGCAGAGAAGCCTACTTAGTTCATGCTGTGAGGCTAATGAGTTGAAAAAAAGCTCTCCAAAACCCCAAAGAAAGCACTGCCACCTTTGAAGCTGCTACAAGACCAAAAGAGATTATTTTGTGAGCAAAACTGACATTTGCACTGTCTCCTTTTACTGGGATTTTGGAATTTGTGTAACTGGCACAGGTTCAAATATTTGCAGCATCCACAATCACTGAGGTGAGCAGGCACCCATCTCATCCCTTGGCTACCCAGGACTGTTGCCATGACTTTATATCTCTTTTCTGGCTCTCATGCACAGGGAACTCATTTACACTATTTCTGCTCCAGGCCCAGCAGCAGATTTTCGTTCTGCTCCTCTCTGAGCTGAAAATCTTAAAGTTTCCATTTATTAAAGATTTGTGGTTTCCAACTGCTCAGATTAGTTTCTGCTTTACCAAGGAAGAGAAAAGAGGAACACCACTATTTGTAGATATATCAAGTGCATACTTCAGCTTATTTTCATTCATCAAATTAACCACAAAACAGAAATGCAAACACTGTAGAAGTAGAGGATATTGGGAGCATGACATAAGGGGATGGCAATATTAGGTCAAGAACTACAGGTTACACATTCCATTCATCTGAAAAACTGAAAAGCCCTTGTTTGAGCAAATTTACCTTCTGTGATCCCATTGTTTGACAGGATATACATAGATAAATAATGCATGTATAGCTGGTCCTTAAAGGCAAGGGTACCATACTCAGTTGCCACTGAGAAGTGCCAAACACTGATAAAGCTTAAGGTGTAATGCAGTACATAACATCATGTATAAAAGTGGGCAGCTGAGAAAAAGGGGCCCAAATTACCTAATAAGTAGTAAAATGTTTGGTCTAACAGCATTTGAGAAAGAAGGAACTCGCATAAATAACAGGGATGTTCCCTATTCTATAAAGGTTCTCCTGAATATTCAAGTTATTATTTAATAAACATAGTATGAACAAATATTTATCAGTCTTATGAGAAAAATATCTAACTGAAAACCCGCTTTTAGTAATGTCTAGCACAATCACAATTCACATGCTTCTGTGCATGCCTCAATTACAGCGTATCAATTATTCAATATTTATTTGTACAGTGTCTAATATTAACCATTATTTCATTTACTGCCCCCACTGTGGTCTGCTTCATACAGTCCTCTCACGCTTCTATGCGGTTTTAGTCCAAAACCAACTGCTGTGACTATTCCATCTTCCTTTGCAACACAGGTAACGAGAATCCCCCAAATGAGCCTAGCCTTTAAGTTAATGTAAACGGTTTCTTTATTACCATACCTCTCTTGTTTCTCTGCCACTGCAAGTCGATCAGCATCAGGATCATTTGCTAAAATGATTGTTGCCCCATCTTTTTCAGCCAAAGCAAAAGACAATGTCTGGAAAAGTGGTAAGCAAGTGTTAATACTCCCAGATAATTATTTCCACTTTCTTTATAGGTTTTAAATTATTTTCCCAATTTATTTAATCTCAAAACCTCAAAATCATGATCTGTCTCTACAAAAAATAAACTCTCAGCCTGGCAGCAGTAGAGCACAGTCCGGGTATTTAACTTCAGGTACATCATTCCACTTCTGCAGCCTAAGCCAAACGTTGTTTAAATTCAACGGAATCCTGTAATAACAAAGTGTAGCAGAAATACTTGTAGCAGGATTTCTAACCACCTGTGACAACTTCTCCTCCTGCAGCCTGTGTTGTATCATAAAAGTTTAGTCTTTGTATTTCAGATGTAAACTGTAAAAGCTTTCCAAAACCAACTATGAAGAGTTTTTTTATTATTATTTTATTTTTTAAAAGGAATTGTATCACTTCGTTCTCTGTGCAGATGCTGCCCATTTTGATACAGCACAGGACAAAGTAGTTTAAAGTTACAGCTGATTACTACCTGATTGGTTCAAAAGAGTTACTCATTTCAATGAAACGATTCCAGCTAACTGGTCACTAAACCTAAGGCTATGAAAACAGAAACAAAATAGTCCTTCCATGAACATTTATAGCCATGACTTCTGGAAGAAAGGAAACACTGCTTGAAAGACATTGCAACTCTTTTTTTAAAAACAGTATTTATTTACCAGAACACCTTTGCCTTCTTCTGGATTTGGATACTTCACTGTGGGAAATTCTGGATCAGGATCCTTCTGCTCTGGGACAGCAAAAGGAGGGCTAAGGTCAAATGCCTTGAAGGCCAACTGCACAAATTTATGACCTACGCCATGTACAGAAGTATGAACAAATTTCAGGTTCGTTTCCTTGTTTATATTCCTGAAATGAAACAGATTAACAGTAAACTTGGATATGGAAGAATATTATACACAAAATTGACTATGTTCGGAGACAGATGACTCAGTATTCTGTCTCTCAAAGTTATAAATTAAAGGAGGTCAGGTTTTAAAGGTAACAGCATGAAAATTGGCTTAGCCTCATTTTTCAGCAATAAGTCATTCTTGATATCTAATATGCTGGTATGTGAAAATCTCTGGGATAAGTTATATTGTACACTCTATACTCAACTGACCAATAAGACTTTTCATCTCCATGCAAACTCATAAGGAGACATTTAACTCCTATTCTGAAAAAGTAGCATAATTTTTCTCATAGTCCTAATTTTCTAGTAATTCTTACTTTGGTTTTAGCAATTGTAAGAATATGGTTACTGATGGTTAAAATTTTGGTAAATAAGCAGATCTAACAGGTTGCAGGTTATCTAATCCATAAACCAATTCTGCATGTTAATCACAAAAAGAAACAACCATTTGACTTTGTGGAAGTGACAGGAAAAGGCTTGTGCAAGGTGCCCAAGGCCACCAGGAGCACATGCAAAGCTAGAACAACAGAGCAAGACCTCCTGCCAGATCTGGCTTAACAGCCTAGTTCACCGTCTATCTTAAAAGCCCATTTTAAGGTTGCTGGACCATTACTGTCAGCTCAAGCCCAGTTGCATAAGACAGCCGCAGTCTTGCTGTGGTGTTTGGTTGATACCTGGCCACATGAATACAGGGAGATGATATAATCAGAAACTAATCGCTCACTTTGCTGGGTTAGACTTCTGCCAGACCAGCTTTATGAAAAGGCTTACTACATCATCTCACAGCTGCCAGTGCTGTGAGGCAAAGAAAGAATGTCAGGATCACAGCTGCCCTGACTTCCATCAATTTAAACTGCCTCACTGAAGTACTAGATGGAAAATCCAGTATTCTTAATGGAGTTAACACCAGTTACCTGTGAAAGCACTGTTTCTGTATGTCTTTGAAATACTCCTTATTGACCATGGCATATGGATCATGAAGTAGCAGGCTGCTGTCAATCAGTTTGTCATCCCAAGCCTGAGGCCATGGCTCTTGGTTCTCCTCAATAGCCTGAGAAATTCCTTTGTCATGAGGAGAAATGATCTGAGCACCATTTTCCCAGTAAACCTAAATAATATAGGGTATTTGGTCATTGACATTGTAGGATAATTTGGTAATTTTTTTATTGCCTAAGGTGCACTGCATTTGGTAGACCATTGCAGTAAATTAGGCTTAAGTATAGCCAGAGTATTCCCCTGTTCATATTCTCAGTGTTCGCTCTCACATCCCATTTTTGTTCTACAAAAAAAGCTGCTTAATTTTATCAGAAGATATCAAAATCCAAAATGAAACACAAAACAAGACCCAGCTCATTTACTGAGAAGACTCAAGTATCAACCTGTCTGCTTGCCTTGGGATTGATAACTTGCCCAGGCTATGCCGTATACTTTCTCCCAGATTTTGAGGTATTATCATTATATACAGAAGAATTCTTAAGAAGAGAAAGTTTACAAAAGTAAAGAATTAAGGAGTGTCCTGAGTTCAGTTGCATGGTTCCGAGTTACTGGCTGGGCTTGAGCCACGACAAGGAGAAAGGCACAAAAACTTTGCAGCTGCGTACAGCAGCAGTGTTGCCACAACAGCAAGCACAAACTAAGTTTCAGGACCTTCAGTCCTTGTAGTCTTTTGCTTTTTGTTAACTGTTTACACACCCAGGAAGAAATGTACTTATTATGTTTTACTTTTTGACAGTTGTTTGCACACTTCCTCTTGCTGATGGTTTACAGACCACAAGTTTAAGGAGAGATACCTAACAGCGTCTGGGCCATGCGTATATGTAGCCCAAATAAAAAAACATTAAGAAAAAATTAAGTTGATTAAAAAATCATTTTGATAAAACACCCAAAGAAGCTATCATGATCAATACATTAAATAGTAACAAAAAAATCAATTTTAAAAAGACATGAAGTTCTGGAAGGAGGGACAGCAAGAAATCATCCTTGCTAATGCCTTGTTTTTCTATTAAGAAGACAAAAAAAGTCTCCCAAATTCCATTTTTTTAATTTTGGAAATAGTCTGTATATGACCAGTCAAGCTATGAGGTGACTGGCAGAGAGGCAACTCAGATGTGGTTTTTTTCAGTGGAAAGCAGGTTTCTGTTATAGAAAACAAGTGACAGTAATAACCGTGTCACTTAGCAAAAGAAAAATGTGTAAGAAATCAATGGAATTTATTCAAAACATGTTGTGCAAGCAACTTATCAGGTTTCACGTATTTTTAATTCTCTGGATTTGTCAAATGAAAGAGATACTGTTAAATCATGAATTGGAGAAATTATTAGCACTTTTGAAAAGAGGTCAGTTAATATTTTAAGTGTTCCAAAGTATGCTCACCTTCCTGCTTTTTAGAGCTAAGATTTTACTTATTAGTAAAACATACTACTAGCTTTAAATACATACATCTAGAAGAGATCAAACAGTCAACTAATTTGGTCTATACTGTGATAGAAACTGTACATAGTAGTACTGGTGTCTCTACATGGAAAAAAAATGTTTGAAATAAACCAGAAAATACATCATATAGGAATACCTTGTAACCATTATCTTGTTTTGGATTATGGGAAGCCGTAACCATAATTCCAGCACAAAGGTTCAGATGAGTTACTGTGTATGGCTGTAACAAGAGAAAGTTATCTGAATTGAAATGTGCAAAATACTGTATTATTTATTCTCATCCGTATGCAATACTTCCATACTGCTGAGTGAAGATAAAGCCAGGGTATGATTCCTACAGACTGACTCCCTAAAGCAGATGCTAAGTAGAACTTGCTCCAACAGCCCCTATGTGGCACAACTTTAGCCCTTGCTTTTTCATGTGCCTCTTCCCATTTGCATATTCTCATTGTTGTTTCAGACACTTTGTGGATCTTTAAAGTAGTGTTTTTATAGAAGAAAACTGAGTGCATGTGTTGCCTACTGTAGAATGTAAATTCTGTTGGGATAATGACAGAAGTCTGTATAGAGTAGAGAATTACAGCTGAAGCAGTCTCATGCATGCTATATTTTGAGAGCAGTCCATGGAGCAATTACTCCATCGTGGTTGAGAGGAGAACTGTTCTGGAAAGAGCTCTTCTAAATTAATCCAAAACAGATGGAGCGACTTAAAAATAAAGCATTATTTGTGACAACAATTCCAGTTCAAGTCTCTTTAATAGCAAATACAATCAACTGCAGTTCTTGCAACAATGCTTTCA
>JANHGB010009746.1:0-27658 GCA_026283785.1 Coracopsis vasa | reverse complement strand
TGCTGAAGAAAGGCTTGAGAGTGACAGGGTATATCTTGGGAATTATGTATTTTGTTTTATGTAAACTGGGTTTTTTGTCTTTATCCCAGGGTTTTCCTGTAAATACTGTTGTTCATTAAATAGTATGTAATTTGTGATCTTTTTCATTTTTCATTTCACATGTTCTGTTTCATGGTAATACAGAGCAGTCTGCAGGAAGCTAAAACCTTGCATACTGCCTTGTGCCCAAAACATTATCCAAAACATCATCCAAAACATCAGCCTTACAGTCACACTGTAACCCCCCCAGATTTTTATATTTTGCACCTCTGTATTAAATTGTAGGTGATGTAAGTATCAACAAGCTGAATTTGGTCTCAGTGTTCCTAAAATGGTGGTCAGCTGGTTTTGAAATGTAACAGAACAGCGTTTTAGTGTTGTCAACAGTTTCCCGTGACAAATCTTCCTGTGTCCTGGTTTCAGCTATAACAGTTATTTTTCCTCCTTCCTATTAGCTGGTGCAGTGCTGTGTTTTGGCTTTAGGCTGAGAACAGCGCTGATAACACACCAATGTTTTAGTCGTTGCTAAGTAGTGCTCACCCTGATCAAGGACTTTTCAGTCTCTCATGCTCTGCCGGTGAGGAGGGGCACGGGAAGCCAGGGGGGAGCAGAGACAGGACACTTGACCCAAACTAGCCAAAGGGGTATTCTGTACCACAGCACGTGATTCCCAGTATATAAACTGGGAGGAGTCACCTGGAAGGCCCAGATCACTGCTTGAGTCAGGCTGGGTATCGGTTGGTGGGTGGTGAGCAGCTGTATTGTGCATCACTTGTGTTCATTGTTTTATTTTCCTTTTCCCCTTTTAGTTTTATATTTTCTTTGCTTGTTATTTACCTTATTGTTATTATTGTTGGTGGTATTAGTAGCGGTTTTGTGTTATACCTGATTTACTGGACTGTTATCTCAATGTGTGGGGTTTACATTCTTTTGATTCTCTTCCGCATCCCACCCAGAGGTGGGGTGAGCAAACGACTACATGGTGCTGAGTGACCGGCTGGGTGTAAACCATGACACCATGTTACAGTCTCACAAATGATGAAGCAGGTTACTCCCTCCTCCCCTGTGCTGATGTTACTCATGTCCCATTTGAAGGTATGTCGTAGTATTTCCTGTAACATTTGTACTAAATACCCACACAGTAGGTCACAGTATTCGTGTATATTCGTGTAAAAAAACCCCAATATGTAGGAAGTGATAATAGAGCTCTTGGCACTGCACTCTTGGTATAACAGCAACCTTGTTACTGCTTGTTGTGAACAGTTGGGTTTTTTTTTCCCCTGCTGAAACACAAAACAGTACTATCTGCTGCAGCTGACCATGTGAAGTTAGTAGGATTTAATTACTGCATTGAAAGACTGTTTTTAGGACATCTGTGCCCTATTAGCAATGGGGTATGAAAAGCCTGTTGAGGAACTATAACTTAATATAGTTTATAGTTTAGAATGATTAATTGGTTTATATTTGTTCTCTCCCACTGTGCCAGAACAAGGCAAGGGTGAGTGTTTTATCTCTGAAAGAACAGAACAGATGTCTTGTCAGATCATAGATCATAAGCGCTCATTAACTTTTATTATCTTTATGAAATGTTAGATAGCAAAGCCTAGTTTTTGATGCTTGAAAATGTGTTGTGCATCTAATGTTGCAAAGCCATTAAAACCATAAACTGTGAAATGTAGCTTAATGACTTCTACTGTATATTCCATAGTCAGTAAGATTCAAAATGGAATGAGAAGGAGAAGGTGGTTGGTCTGAATTTTCCAGAGACTTAGAAGCTTCCATGTGTACAGTAGAAAAACACTAGGACCGCCTCTGCTTTGGAAGCATGTGAACTTTTTATTTAGGAGTATAAACTGAAAATTAGTGGTCTAGTGTATTTGGAATATTCTTGAAGTCTGATGAGCTGATTCAGCTCTGCAGGTGCAACTCGGTGCCTCAGAAAAGCTTTGTTTTTCGTTTTCCAGGCCTGAGAAGCTCCTTTCATGACATCCAACTTGAGTGTATGGGGAGTAGATCAAAGAAGGAACAGAAGATTGATAAGATGGCTTTTAAAAAACCTTTTGAATAAACAAATAAACACCTTTATTTTTCTCTCATGAAATCCAAACAAACAATATTCCGTAGGTGATCCTCTAAGTCTCAATGTGTAGATGGTTTTCCAGTAATGCTTGAATGGCATTGCACAGGAATCGGGTGTAGAAATTGAGCCAAGTGATTCGTTCCTTTTGTACATGTGGTGGGTTGATCTTTCTGAAGGAAAGTAATCCTGCAATTCTGCTTCCTGGACACAAGAGGTCCTTTGATGTTCAGGCAGTGGGAATCGTTTGCTGGCGCTGGTCTGCTTCCGTTCCTCCCAGTGCCCTCTGAAAGCCACAGGTGTCCGTGGCTGAAAAGTAGAACCCAAAGTTCTCTCAATGACCAAGACTTACATTTTATTTTTTTGTAATTGATTGAATCTAAAGAACAGAGCCGATGAATGATCCCTATGGGGTGAACAGGTTTTGTAACAGATCTGTTTCAGTTCTTTGCTACTCTTTGCTACTCTTGGTAGTATTTAAATAGGGTTGCCTAGTTCTATATTCTTGGTTCAGTAGAGACCCTGTGTTTGGTTATGCATGATTGTTGTCTAGAGTAACCTTGGAATTCCTTGCAGTGTAACATTCATAATTGCTTGTCAGCAAATCTTGACAAAAGGCAAATTACTCAATTTTTCCACATTTCTTCTAGAATTAACCCCCCCCAACATCATAATCAGAAGTCTCAGTATGAGCACTCAGTCACCATTTTAAAGACCTTATAAATAAGTGCGTATTATAAAATATTCTATTAAACGCGTGTTTCAGGCACTTACTAAAATACTACAAGATAGTGAAAAAGTACAATAGTATATCCCACTTTCTAATACCATTTTTGCGTTGATAATATCAAAAAGTCTAGTGAATTTGCAAACAAATTTTTTTTGGGGGGGACTTTTATGAAGAATGCAGGCAGCTAATGGATTAAGGAATGCCTTATCTTAATAGCTTGTTCCTGTTGTAACATCATCAGTAACCAGAGCAGACAATCTTTACCTCAAAATGGTTTATAATCTGTAAAAATAAGGGTGTTTTCCTGTGATTCTTTTTTTCCCCTTGCCAAGTTCCAGTTTTGCTTCTATATCTTAGCTTTTGGGGAATGGTTTTCGTCTGGGGGAAAAAGGCAGAAGAGAAGGAGTGCTTCCTGGGCTAGTGATGTGAGAAACAGATGAGAAAAGCGAGATCAAGTACAGTAATGCCGGTAGTTTAAGGAAGGAGTCAGATGCCTGGTGTTTGCCTACTGCTGGCAGGCCAGAGTGCAAAGCAGGACTTCTTCAAGATTTGTTTTCTCTTTTCCCCCACGTTACATTCTTCTCTTTTTATGTCTGTATGACAGAAGTTGTTGGTCCATGACAAGTGTCAGCCTCAAGTTTCTTGATTAATAGCAGAGGTGCGAGAACAAGAGGACAGAATAGCTTGTAGAAGAAACCTGAGATGGTGTCAGTACATCTTCCACAGGAACAGCTGCTCTTTGTCAGGGAACCCTTACACCGTTCAACCCCTACAAACTCTTCTCCTGCAAGGTTATTTTCTAGGAGCTGCTCTTTTTACAGAAAGTCTTTCTGTAGTGGGTACTTAGGAAGCCAAATAGCTGCAGTATTGGATTGAACATTGGCTGCTGTTCTAGTATCCTCTATTCCAGGTAGTAAGTAATCAGTTCCCTTTGCAGAAGTCGGAAAACAAAGATGGTACTATCTCTATGGGAATTTTTCTTGCATGTTAGAAGGAATTCTTGAAGAAAAACAGCTGATTAATTCACAGAATGATAAATATAAGCTGTGGAAAGAGGAAGTAGATGACCCTGTCTTAACTGTTATCAGGTAGGCATAGTGATCTGTGTTTAGCACCTTTTATCTTCACCACAAGCTTTTGGAATGTGATGCAGATGTTGAAGAGTGGAGAACAAGAAGCTGTTTCCCCATTCCCCAGGACAGCTTTTCAGATTTTGAAGGCTAGAGTTTTTTTTCTTTATAGTTTCTATGCTGTTTTATGTATAATATAAAACAAAAAAATTTAAATATGAACCAATATGTGTTAAATATATGCATTGCATAAACTCAAAGTACTTGTATTTATTTTTAAAATATATATAAATATTAGTAGTACTACTATAGTAAAATGCTACATACTAGTGTTTTAGGCTGTAGAGATTTTGTTTTCCTCAATGCTATTAACTGGATTATTTTTGCATAGATAAAGCAGATTTTCAAGTTGAGCCTTATAGTTGGGGATTTTGCATATATGTTTGTTTTCCTTACCTTCATTTTGAGCTAGTGGGTGGGTTTTCAACTAAACTGTTGAAATTATGGGCCAGTAGATTGTAGGTGCAGCAGTTACTAAGAATTTTTTAGCATGTCCATAGAAGACTATTTTTCCAAATAAGAAGTAAAATTGGCCAACTACTAAACTGATTCTAAGAACCAAAGCTTTAAATCTACTAGATTAAACTTCCTTGGGGATTCTTGAGCTGTAAAGATAAGTGCTTTTCAAGTCAGAACATCTGTTTATACCCAGTCTTACTATAGATAATTGTACAGCTGGTAGACTAAAAACTGTGCTGTATGTTTTATAGACACACTTCTCAATTCAACAAGTTATTTTACTCTCTAAGGACAGTAGCAGAGTTAATATGCTGCTGCAGGACTTCTGTAGCTTAGAGGCAGTGGAATCAAACCACATCAGTAATCTTATACTAGGTTTCCTTGCTTTCTCTTTTACTTAGTTTCATTTGAAAATAGTTTTATAAAGTTAGGTAGGTTGAAACATTTCTAATTGTGTGTATAAACCAGTATTTCTAGTTGCAGTCATAAAATTTTTCATGTGATTCAAACAAATAGAATAAATTCATAAAATTTGAACTAAAATAGAATGAGTTTTCTGTGCATGTTTAGTATGGGTTTAAAAATGGCATTATTACATGTCTTTCCATACATGGCATGTAATTTAGTTGGAGCATGTTAGTTTGAAAATACTCAGTATGTTTAAATGTTACAGATAGGCTCAAAACACCAATGAGAGAGACTGCAATGGTCCATTGAAATATTTCTTCTGAAACCCATTTCTTCCATCCATTTTGTTCTCTTCATGTCATTGGCTACTGTACATCAATAAATTTTCTTTTGCAACAGAACCCTTCCAATTTTTTACCTAGATTTTTCTGGATCATTTTCTCTGAATGTAAGGAATAGGATAGGAATAGCAAATAATATCCTTAAATGTATATTAATTGCTTTTCCATGAAAAATTGTGTTTTTTTTCTTTAAAAAAGTTATCTTAATATGATTAGAAACTGGTTAATAGCAAAAAGTGTAGAAATTCAGCAGGAGTGCAAACACTGCGAAGGCATGGGTCCCTGAGCCTGCTGGTTGCAGCTGTATATACTTGCTGCATTAAGTGCTTGTGACATTCTGTGCCAAGAGTTCAACTATTGAGTTTCATACAGTGCTGAGTGATTCATTGGGATTATTAGGATTCTCCTGGGATAGCTTCAGCATACTGATTGCCTCTGACAGATCAGTTTGCTTAGATTAAAAAGCAATTGTTGCTGTCTAGTCAAATTTATAACCTCTGATAAAAGGAAACTGAACCCTAGTGCTGTCCAGTATATAAAACCACCTTGATCTACAAACTACGTGAATACTTGAAGAGTAGTACTAGTTTATATGCACCTGGGCAAAGATTTCACAGGTATTTAATACATAGTTTGTCTATGCTAATAAGTTTATTCTGAACTATTTAGGTGAGTCTATAAGCATTATTTTAGATTAATTTTTCTAATTGCTATCTTTGCCGAAATATTGATGCAGCTATTGATTGGTATTTGGATGCCTGTGGATGCTACGGCAGTATGGCTTTTAGATATATGTCACCTGGAAGATGGAATTGTACTATTGGGAATCTAAATTCCATAATAAATTAAGCCTGGTGAGGTGGCCCAGAGACAACTACCACACTTTACCCCTGATTTGTGGCACATATTAGTGATGCTTCTGGTGTAAGACATAAGCGAGAGAAAAGAGAAAATAAATGGTAGGAGCACGCTTATGAAATTGAAGAGTATCTTCAGAGAAGAAGTGAGTAGTGTCCTGAATGTAAATGTGGAATAACAGGTGTGTTTTCAACAACAGATATGTCATTCATCTGGCAGGGGGTAAAAGTGCCCAGGCCTCCTCAAGATGTGATCCATTTTTCATCCCCACCTTGTCTGAAGGCTGCTGTCTGCTGTCTCAGAGACTGGGAAGACTGGTTGGCCTTGGCAGACCTAGAGGAGGGCTGGTGGAGATGGTGGATTTTCTTTTTCACATTTGATGCTAGTTCAGAATGAGTCTTCTGCTGATTCATCATTTTGATACTTCTTTCACCTCCCTATGCCTTAAGGTAGATTTTCTTGTTAGTATTTGCTAAAGCAAGTTAAGCTTCTGCTGTAAGGGCACCACTTCAGATTGTATATGAGAAGGGGCTTCATTCTGTACAGGCAAGATCCTCTCCATTAAGCACAATGGCATGCATAATTTCTAAAAGTTGTCTCTAATGTAAGAAAACTCCAAACGCAAACTTTGTGGGCAGAACACATGGGGGTTAATCATCATATCTGTGCTTTTGGTCCTTAGTGCATTGGCATAATTTTGAAATGCATCTTACTTATGTTGCCTGTTTGTCCTGGAAATAATCTCTGTGTGTACCTAAAAAAGTTCTGAATTTACCTCGGATACTGCCTTTCTTGCTAACAAAGAGCTGTTCTGACTTGACTTGGATGTACTTCACACACAAAGCTTGTAAATCCAGTTGAATGAAATTCAAGTAGATGCTGCTTTCTTTAGGTTTGGGGTTCTTGTGGAAGTGTTTTCATTTTAGTGTATTTAGAATCTCCATCTCCAGTCTTGACTGGATTGTGGCAATTTAATAACTGTCTTAGAAAGACCAGGTAAACATAATCACAGTCTTTGCTATTCATTACAGTTTGTTTCTGTGTATTTGGTGATTTCCTGTGTCTTCGCTAATAGTGTTAAGAGAGAATGGACTAAAATAATGGAAATGTATGAGTGAGTGTGATAACCATTAATGTAAAGCCATGCTTTCTACAAGTTGTATTAATATTTTGATTAAAACTGTTCTCTAGACCAGCTATGTGTTAATTACAGCTCATAGCTCATGTACTTTGTGTGTGTGTAAAAGCCTGAAGAAAGTCTTTTCTGTACTGTTATTCACAGAAAGCCCCTCCTCTCCCCCCCCCTGCCCCAGCCTCATCTTGCACAGCTGGGCTATAGGTTTTGCTTCTGCATCTGTCTATCTCTACTACCAAGTTTTTCTGTTTCTCAGTCTTGACTGGTTTGATGTGAGTTCACCAGGGGCTTTTGCTCTGTCTTGCATCTTTGTGTTTAACAGCCAGCAAAGTTCAGTGGACACACAGATTACACAGAGGCTGCTGAGGCTCACGTTTGATGCCTACGTCTGCTGCTGACCTCCTTTGTAACCTTAGTAAAACACTTAGAGTCTCTCTACTTAGGCCCATGCTATTATAGTTAGACTGTAAACTTCTGAGGGAAGGAGACATGCTTTGTGTACTGTTATGATGCCTCACAGAACAAATGAGTTTCGTAGGGATATCAGAAAATATCCAGATTTAATGTCTGCATTTTTATCCAGGGTTTAGTTCTGGTGACCATTACTTCAAGACATCCCTTGAGTGTGGCCTCAGGAATCTACCTGCTCTTCTGTCTTGCCATCCTGCTGAGCTCTTCTGCAGGCTGGAGCAAACCAGAGTGGATGGCTGCCATAAACATGCAGTTAGGGAGCCTTTGTATCTTGAAAATGCTGTTCAGTGCTCACTGGTCACAGATTTTGAAAATGGTGATAAAGTTATACAGAAGCCAAGCACACAGTTAAACAGCCAAAAACTCCCCAAGGCTTGCTTCTGCTTCAGGTGTCTTGTCCTTCCCTGTGATCTTGACTACATGCTTGGTAACGTGTGGGGCAACAGGTTCATTCCTGTGATCTGTCTGGAAAGCAGTCATGTTCAGGAAGGAGGGGGGGGATGCTTCGTAGGAGTGTTACTCAGGTGCTTTAACTTGCACTCATAACATCATCTTCTGAAGAGCCTTCATTGTTTTGTTGCTGGAGGCTTTTATGTCCAGAAACTGGTGACCTGAATGGAGAGGTTTTATAAAGGTGGGAAATCCCCATGGTTTAATGCTACTTCCTCAACTTTCAGGTAGGTTTCTAGTTGTTGCTTTCTGACTGCTGAAAAATCTGGAAAGTTGCTTCTAAGCAGTAGGGTGTATCTTATGGGAAATCTTAATTTCTCCTAGCAGCAGAAATGAAATCCATTTTCAGAGGCCTTGATGTCAGTGTCATGCTCCTCTTGTTTGGGTCTCTTTCTGTATCCATTCAACAACACCTGGCAACTTCCATACCAGGACTAGCCAGCTGAAGTTGAACCCACAGTTGAACTTGTGTTGATACTACATTTTTTCTATATGTACACACTCTCACTAGTATAATCTGTATTTAAGAATGTCTGCATTTTTGTCTTTGATACGTAGATACTCAGACACTCAATCTATTATGTACCTTTAATATATGTAAAGCCCAATACCTGTATTTTAACAGGTTCTGTCTAACTCAAACTCCTGAGCAGTTTTTCTCCAGTACTGCCTTGGCATCTTGCATTAAAGCCTACTGTTAGTGTGATTGGTGTAGGTACGGGCCTCCTGCGTCTGCAAAAATTTTTCTGGAGGGGAAAAGTGAGTTGAGTGTTGGTGCTTACTACAAAGTGGAAAGCAGTTTCTGGACAGTGTAAAGGTAAGTAAATGTTGTTCTGTTTTGCTCTGTGCTTTGTATCTTTTTACGATACAAGCAATTGCATACAAGCGAAAGCTCCAAGCCTGTATTTGAAGCAGGCAGCACCTAAAGGAGAGGAAGAAAGAAAAAGTCAGGGAACACGGATGGAGAGTTTCTTGGTTTTCCAGAAGTGTGTCAGTCTCTTCATCCAGGGTGCTGTTCTGCAGCTCTACAGAGATGCTGTTTGTTTTGGTTTTATTTTAACATACCTTACTTTCCTGTGACTGTGTTATATCAGATCTTTAAATTTCATTCCATCCTTGTCTTCAGACAAATCAAACTTCACAGCATCAGGAAAGCTTCAAAGCATGTCTTGATGAAGGCAAGGATAGAAAGCAGTAAACCAGCAAAGAATCTGCGAGGTCTGAAGGTCTCTAGTTTTGAAGGCGACATATAGGTAGTGATATATGGCAGCCATCAACTCCAACCAGTCCTAAAAATAGGAGTGTGAAGTATAAATCTATCTAACAAATTTCCATTGCTTTTGCTGCCTTAGGATAATATCTACTCTGATCCTGGACAATAAAGCTGTGCTAGTTCAGTATGTCTGAACTTGCTTAAGCAAAGGAACTTTATTATATAAGATTTTTGACATTTGTATTTCCCTGTGTGTAACACATGAATTGGCATCATCAGAAGCAAGATTAAAGTCAGGAAATACAGGACCCATGCATGTAGGTGGTATAACCTCTCTATCTCTGATGACAGCATATGAAATTCAGATTATGATCTTGGAGTACCAGATCTCAAAGTGCTCAGGGCTACTTGTGGGGCACCCACTTTTGCTGACACTTGTATTTTCTTTTTGACTGCAGGAGAGTTGACACTTTGGTGGCAGCCTGCTTTACAAGTGAGATCATCTTGCCAGCCATACCATTAAATATTATAAAACATTGTTACTTCAGGGCCTTAAGCTGGGTTTTTTGGCATATAAAGTTACATCAGAAGGTAAACATCTGGTTTTGTTTTGCGGCACACTTCATGCAAAGAGTGAATCAGTATCATCAAGCAATGGGAATGCATTAAGTGCAATTACCTTGAATTATTTGTTGTTGCATTTCCCTTGCCAGTGGTAGAATGCTTTGATTTCTATCTTTGCCGGATACCAAATTTTAAACCTGTCAAAAGCCAAACTAAATGTTGGCCGTCCTGATCATCAGGCTTGTGTAACTTCATAGATAAAGAGACGTCTCTATTCAGAAGCCTTTGCTGACCTTCCAAAGGTGAGTGGCTTTTGATTTCTGGGAAAAGGCATAATTTTTATCAACAGCTTGTCTCTTGCTTTTAAATTGGTATAAGAACTCAGTGGAATGGGAGGATCATACAGTATTCCTCTAATGAGCGGTATGATTAATTAATCTAATTCCTCTTTCCTCTAATAAATTTAGTGGTTGTATGTTAGCCCTTTTTTAATACACTGCTGTCTATGGAAGGTATGGGCTTGACCTTTGAGTAACTTGCTTTGTCATTTCTTTCTGGTTTTGATGACTGGCCTTTCTCTTTAGTCCCAAACGGCTACATTTATGTTCTGGGCAGACTTATCTAAATCTTTAGTGAATTCAGGCAATACAAATGAGGACCCTTAGCTTGAAGGAGCCTTTTACTCTCTTTAGATTCTCTTTCTTCATGTAGAAGAGCACCTTGAAACGTGGCAGTGGGGTTGGAAGGTCTTGATCTTAAGGTCCTTTCCAACCCTAACAATGATTCTATGAGAGTTAATATCTGCCCTACACTACATATTTTTACATGTACTCTTGAGGAGTTTTTTTGCTGGGTCTTGGTTATGGTAGGAAAGGACCCTGATTAGCAGTCTCTGGGAAAACAGCAGCATTTTGGGAAAACATTTCTTCTGGTACCTAGGGCAAACTGGGGAAGAAGTTTCTGTGGAGATGTGGTGTGCAGAGGCTGCCCAAGGAGGCGGTGCACACACCACCTATTTGCTTTGGAGCCGGGGCTGCAAATGCCTCTCAAATGCGGGCAATAAAACAGCTTTCCTTGAAAGAGGATAAAATTAATGTTCTGAGGGAGTAGCCCAATGGGCAAACAAAGGCACCATGAAAACTGCTGAGGCCCCTTTGGATGCATTGCCAGCAGCAGGCTCCTTTCATTACTAATGGTTTGCAGAAACTGCAGCCTAGCTGCTGCAATGCTACCATGAGGCTTGCCAGCCATTGGATGCATTCCCCTTTCCCCCCCAACCTTGGTGGCTGCAGCTGCCCTTCTCTCTTTCTTTGTTGCTCTTTCTTTTCTCTCTCCAGCCTGTTTTTCTATTGAATGGGAGAATAATCCTTTGTCGTGAAGAAAGCAAGCCAAAAATCAAGAGCTCTGTTTTGTGGAAACACATAAGTTGTATTTTTGCTCTACATCAAATCTTATTTAGTTCCTGCCACCAAAAGTAGACAGGAATCTGAGAGATGTTCTTCACCATAGCTGCCTCAGCTTGCTGTTATTAGTTGTTTTGTGTGTGTATGAGGCTGCTGTACTTGGAAATACGTCATGCATGTGTCCATATGAGCCTTGGGAAGTGTTTATAATAAATTTTCCTTACATATAAAACTTTCATAACTATTTCATGTTTTCTTTATCAACTCTAATTATGAGGATAGATACTTTAAAATTTGGGACATATTAAAAAAGTGCAGTGAAACCAGAGGGCACTCTGAGACCATGTCATGGAAGTGAGAATAGGAATGTTTAAAGCGAGTCAGTTCTGAACAGTTCATGAAGGTCAGCTAAGAATTAAACTTGGGGGAGCGGCTGCTTATGCTTCTTTCTCCATTCTTGTTGTACTCTTGGTTGTATTCAATCATTACACCATGTTTCCCAGCTGAACTTAAAAGGTAACAGCACCCCTCCCACCTCACAGCCTCTCCCAGAATAAAAGCTTTGTGGTAAGGGTTCTGACTTTCACTTTGTGAGAAAAGTCTAATTACTGCAGAGGGGGAAAAAATCTATAGGAAACACAGGGTTTAAGTTTTTTAAATGTAAATTGCATCTGAGTGAAAGTGAATCTGTCTTAGTCATCCAAAGCCTGATAAATCGATTCCTTTCTTTTGCACCGCCTGAATTTGGGTTTGGCTACAAAGCTGATGTGGATTGCGTGGTGATGCCCACGCATGTGGCTTTGAGTGCTCTGCCTAGTGCAAATCCAAATATATTGATAGATAAGAGTTTTCTGTATTTACTGCTGTGTAACCATGCAGGTGGTACCTCTGATCTAAGCCCCTGACCAGTCGCACTTAGTGAGATGATGATGGTCAGCAGTAGGTAAGGTTCAGAGAAGTTTGTGGGACAAGTTTATCTAAACTTTAATGAGACTGCAGTATTGTTCGTGAAAAGCAATGGCCATAAAATGTGTCAATGCTGCAGTAGATTCCGCTGCCTCCTACCCCTCTCTACCCTGCAGCTCTGTTGCTGGCCATAAAATTAAGTTGTTCTGTCGCCTGTGGTTATTAATTTTAACTTTAGCATAGTAAATTTGATGCAGAGACATTTAGTTACTGTAAATTTGTCTCACACGAAACAAAGGGGCACTAACTTCGCACATTTGTGCATAAAGAGTATTTGTTTCCATTAAAAATGGTAGAGGCTGCAGGTTAGGACATCTTAAGAGTAAGTATATACATTAAGACTCAGTAAGTGTTTTGTTAGTGCCTGGAGATTATCTGACTCTAAAGGCTTTTTTAAAAAACTCAATTGCTATAAAAAGGTAAATAAAAAAGTTAACCATCAGTTGTCTCCTCACTTTCATTTAAAATCTCGTATTTAATTTCTTCTTTCTAGGTAACCAATTTTTGTTATTTTATTCTAATAACTGGGAGTGGAAGAAGGTAACTTTATAGCTTTTATTTATTCAAATACATTGTCAGCATCGTAGGCTTCACACTTCCTATTAGAAATTTGGAAAGTATTTCTTGCTACACTGAAAGAGAACAAAATTCAATTTAAAAATATAATTTCCTACTAAGACACTTGATAACATGAGAGAGATTAATGGAGCCTTATGACAGAAACTTGATTTAAAGCAGGAGACCAATACTGCTTTATCAGCCCATACCATGAGTGAATTAGCTCAAGAAATCTGTTTGAAGTTTGAGTTGTCTGTTAGAAAAAGGTCTCTGAACATTTATTTGATCATTGCTGAGTACTAGCTATAGGCTTGTCTCTCTGACAACACAGGAACAAACCTCATGCCGCCTTGCTTATTTTACACTAGCATGTTTTTTCTTATTCCTTGTTACCCTGCAGGAAGATGGAATGCTTTGGAGGTCAGCTATGGCTCAGGGGAATTATTTCTAATAAATCAAGCTAAAATTAACAAACAGCTTTAAACTGACATTCTGCTTTTATTGATATTGAGGACAAACAAAAAATGCTCAAGCAGTGTTTTCATTTGGAAAAGTTCTATCCCAAAGCCTGCTGTGAATCATATTTTTATCAGCTAAAGAAATCTCTTGTTTTCTTTCCTCAGTATAGAAGTGTTTATCTTTGGAGCGCATTAGAGCTGTTCAGAAGTTGGACCTGACAGATTGATAGATCTACAGATGTACCCAACTAACAGGAAACTGGGAGCTAATTCACTGGGGACACAGCTGACCACTGGTCCATGTTGGCATTCCAGCTCTGCTTCTCATATAAATTACACAAGCATCAAATAAGAAAAAAGAAGTGTCTGTGGAGATTCATACACTGATGTAATTTGTCAGATGTGCTCTACATCTGAAGATACAGCCACCAAATTAACTGGTAGTTCCTAGGGTCCTGTATGCTTTATTCAGTGTAAAGAAGAAATCGCACCATATACATGCATAAATATATGCATGTGTCTGCATACACAAAATATGTTTGCATACACACAAATGCTTTTTCCTCCAGTGACTTTCAGTTGTCTTGGGAAAATGTCTGAAGCAACTGTACTTATAAGTTCAGCTACTCCAAATTGAAGTCTGCATGATTTTGTAACTTCTGGGTTTTTACTTGTAGAATTACAGCATCCAGGGTTTTATTTCTATCTCTTTTTTAAACATTTTTGCTATGCTGTGTATGCAGATGAGTCTGCAGAGTCGACCTCCTAGCACATATATTGGATGATTTTGAAAATGATACGTTGTTATTCTAAGCTTGTATTTGTTGCCTACGGTATGGTAATATGAAAAGGTACATTCTCAAATGCTGCACTGCAGAGGTAAACACAAATAGTGGCACTATGTATGCAATGACAAGTGCTTAAAGAGTACCTTCACTGGGTATCTCAGTGAGCATCCTGGTTATTAGTACAGATGAGAATTAATGGAGAAGGGCCTGGTAAGGCATGTGAATTTTGCTGATGTGAATATCTGCATTTCATAAAACCAGAAGATTGCATCTGCAGTGTGAAGACAGCAGTGTGCATTTGCAGACTGAAGATTGGCATTTACCTGCAAACAATTTAAAGCTTATTTGCGAGAGTCAAACAGGACATGGGAGTTATTCTAGGGAAGAGGGAAGGAAAAAGACCTTTCTGTTTCTAGGTTTCTCTGGCTGGAGTGGTTGGGCTTTGCTCCATGTCTGCAGTGTGGGCATGAATTTCTGCTTATCCCAATGGTGGGGTACCAGACCAATATTAAAGTCTGCAGCTTGTGGGGTCAGGACCACAAGCTGTTCAAAAGAGTCTGACTCGGGTAGCAAAAGAAGAAAGCTAAAAAAGGATTGCTGGATGTGAGCAATGATCAAAGACCTGAACAAGAAAGGACAATGACCTGCAAAAATATTGTCCTTGTTTGTTCTCACTTTAGGATTTCTGCAAACATTCTGATACACTTCAGCATGGGCCTGGACTACCTTCATAAGTTCAGTTGAAGAAGGCCCCAGTTTATGAAGCATTCTAAGGAGCAGGTGACAGCTATGTCCATCTTGACAGGGTTGCCACATCTATTTCTCTTGATGAGCTCATACCCAGCCAGGCTTACCCAAATATAAAGGGCAAACAGAAAAAGCTCTGTTGCTTTGGGAAAGCTACTGTGAGTGGTGATGTTATGTTGTGAACTGCTGCGATTTCCTTTGTGCTCGGTTCTTAAGGACTCTCCTTCCCCTGTGTGCCATCAAGGAGACCAGTAGCCATCTGGTCCAAACTGTTTGTAAAGTTCATTGCTGTAATAAATGTCATTCTACAGGAATATTAACAGGCTGTTACCCTACTACATTACTGGTGTATTCACATTAGTATGCCTAAAACTGTCTGAATTTATTAATGCAAGTAAAAGGAAAATTAATCTTTTTCTTGCAGAAAGCACCTTAGCAGCAACACTGACTATGTTGCTGCTGGTGACACCTCTGACTTTCTATGATACTCTCTGAATATTTTGTTTGCTGCGTAGGCAAAATCAAGAAACTGCATGCTTTATGCTGATTTCAGTCTTAATATTCAGCTCTATAGATACGTTCTCATCTGATCTTTTCTGTAAGAAGCTACAAGATGGAAGCCACAAGATGTTTTTTTAAGAACTAATTATTTCTGACCTATGAAAATACATTTCCCAGAGAGTCTGCCAGTAAAGAGAATTGAAGTGCTGGAGACCCCACCTTTTTCTTTACAAATGAGCTTTAGTAGTCAACTGCCACACTATTTTAAAATCTTATAACTTACGCACAAATGGAATTTATTTAGCTTCAAATGCTATTGGAGCTTGACTTTTTCTATTCCATTCAATTAAATATTTCTCCTGCAAGGTGTGCTTTCCATGTCCATGGCACTTGGACACCATGGTCAGAATTTTTCTTGCATCTAATTAATTCTCAACACTTAAATTGTTTGAACTCTGTGCTCGGTATTGGGGAATACTCGTCACTACTGGAGAAGAATATCAGTACCCAAGAATACCAAATTTTACATCCATTCTCTCTTCCTATCTGTCCTACAGCAGTCCCTTCAGACCTTATTTCACCCTGTCTAGTTTATCCATTTTTTTTTGTTTTTTTCTTTTTCTGTTTTTGGTTTGTTTTTTTTTTTTTTGCTTTACTTTTAGACTATGGACATAGGAGTTGTAGCGAGTGTTTGGCTATTGACTTTATAAAATCCATATGTACGCAAAAAAGGCAGCATTTAACTTGGTATTCCAGTTTTTAGATAGCCATGAAGTGTGATAGCATTGATAAGTATATAGATAAAGAGAAGTTCTGATGAAAAGTATTACAGAAATAGAGTTTGTTTGCTTATTTTCTACAAAGGCAGACTCTCAGTTAATCAGTCAAAGGTTTATGTAGGTATATATGCTGCACAGGAAACAAACTTGAAGGAATTTGAAGTCTACATGCAGTTGCAGATTTATGAGATCAGTGGGATTACAGAAACACATTGGAGTAGTTTGCATGACTGGAGTGGACCTGGATCTAGTGAAGAGCAGCAAGAAGGGCTTCTACAAATACACTGGCAACAAAAGAAAGATGGGAAACTGTAAAGCCGTGGCTCAGCAGAGCATGGGGCCTTGGGCAAAGGACATGGAAAAGGCTGAGATAGTCAATACTTTTTTTGCTTCAGTTTTTACTTTACAGGTTTGTTTTGAAGCCTCCTAGGTCTCTGAGTTCCAGTGGTGGAGACTGGGAGAGTGATGCTTGACTTACTGGAAAGCTGGACCGAGTTAAGAAGCACTTAAGTCAACAGGGCACATACAACACTGAGGAACTACGTGGGCTGCATCTGAGGGTGGATTGATGCAATCGCAAGGCCTCTATCATCTTGGAAATGTCATGGCAGTTGGTGGAGAGAAAAAAAATGACCAGTGTCATGGCCATTCTCAAGAAGAGCAAGTAGAAGAACCCAGGGAACTTTTGGCCTATCAGCTTAGTCTCAGTCCCCAAGAAGATCATGGAGCCTGTTTTCCTGGAGTCCATGTCCAATCACATGAAGGATGGGAAGGTGATTTGGAACAGCCAGCATGAATGTATCATGGGCAGATTGTGCCTGAACAGTCTGACTGCCTTCTGTGGGGAGTAGCTGAAGGGAGCTCAATGAGTGATAGTTAAACTTCAGTCCTATTCTCTGAGGTATATAGGGAAAGAATGAACAACAACAGAGACTAACTGCAACAACGGAAATTCCAAGTAGCTATTAGGAATATTTTTCCACCAAGAGGGTGGTCAAACACTGTAGCAGGCTGCCCAGTGAGGTTTTGATGCCTCTGCTCTTGGAGGCATTCAGAGCTAAACTGGACACGGCCATGAACCACCTGATCTAGTGAACCTGTTTAGGAAAGGAGGTTAAATGACTTGACCTTTTGAGGTCCTTTCCATACCTGGAATTTGAGAAAGACAGTCTTAATTCCCTTTACCTATCTGACAGTAACATCTCAAATGTCCATCTCCCACTTTTCAAGTGACTCTTCTAATTGATGGGTTGAAATGGTGACATTTTCTTAATAAGAAACATTGGAAAGACCTTGCTTTGTTTTCATACTAGCAAGTTTTGGAGGAGGTGGAAATGACAGTTCTTGGGAGTTATCTTTTCCTATGCCCTGTTTCACCTGCCCTGAACAGATAAAACAGATAAAACCATATAAAATGATTGCATAATTTATTCTTTGCTAGCAACACATCTTTGTTCACTAGTGGAAGCCAATACTTTTTTTTGGAAATTTTCTTTTACAGCCTTTCATTTCAGACATTTTTGACACTAACCAGAAAGGCAATTTTCATACACAGAGAGCAACAAACAAATAGGACTTGCTTTGAGATTAAGGAGTCTGTGATTTTGCTATTCATGTTGTAAACTGCATGAAAGTACATCTGATAGAAAGAAACAATCTTCAAGGTTAAGTGTCATAAGACGACATCATTTTGTGTAAGCCATTCTGCTTTCATTTGCCTCGGAGAATAGTTTTTCAATAGGAGGTCTAATTCTGCTGGTTCCTGCAGTCATGCCGACATGTACCTATGATCATTTGACAACAAATTCTGCTTTTACTCTCAGCCAGCTGACAATGTATTTCAGTTGGAGGAACAAGGTGTGGTAACAGCTGCCACCCTCTTCCCACCACCTTCCCCGTACCCCAAAACAAGCTACCCTTCTGGCAAGAACTGTCTTTTCTAGTTCAAAGGACTAAGATCCTTGAGCCAGGAGCGAGTGGGTGACTGCATTGCTGTGTCTGTCATGATGTCAGGCAGGCAGCTGCTGCGCCTCCAGGTCTGGCAGCAGGCAAAACCACTACTTTGTCACTCCTCCTGCTGAAATACAGTTTGTTCCTTAAAGCTGAGAGAGATGTGACAAGCTCCAGGTTACTGAAATTTTGCTTGCCGAATATGTAGCAGATGATCCTAGGTGTGTTTCTGCAGCCTCTCTCCCACTGTCAGCCTGGGGTTCCAAAGGGGGCATGCAACACCTCCGGAAGAGAAGGGAAGAAGATCTGATTTCCTGGGCAACAGAGTAGGCTTGCTTGACCAGGAATCAGAGATACTGGTCCTGCTCACCCAACCAGTTGTTAGAGCCTTCATGCTGATCACAGCCATAAGTTAAAGAAAGGGGCAAATGGGTGGAAAAGCTTCAGAAGTAGGTAAAAGTGTTTCATAGTTCCAGATATTAACTGAAGTTGTTGAGATAATGATAAAGTTTTTGTCACTTACGTGCACTTTTAGTTAATCTGAAAACTAAATGGCCAAGGTTGGTTTGGGTTTGTAATACATCCATTCAGCAGACAGTCCCCTTCAACAGGGGCTGCCTACACAAAGCTGAGTGCTTGAGGGATTCAGAGGCTTCTGAAATAGGATGCGTCAGTACGGAGTTGTTCACTCAAATGGTGGTATTGAAAACTGGGAGTGAAGCTTTTAATTTTGAGGGCAAAGTAATTTCCTGAAGGGTCATGAAGCTGATATGAACCTTCAGACAGAAAGTTCAGGGATCAAAAATTTCTTCTTCCTATTGTAAAATGGGGGCTGTAGTTCAGCACAAGTAGCAGGTTTATATGGGTCATATTTGAACTGTTGTTTTTGTCTTTTTGTACTTACACCTCCAAGCTGTCTATACCAGTAAGGAAGTTATTGCTAGAGAAATTGGAAACTGGTAGTTGATAAATAGTGCTACATCACTCTGCAAAGAACAGTTGATGAATGTTGCCATTGTATGTGAAATGTTTCTTCCCCACCTCTTTATTAGCAATGTTTTAAACTACATTGTCCCACACAGGGGACTGCTAAGTAAACCAGAACTGACATATGGTAAGTGTAAAGCTGTGGTTACAGCTCCAGAAATCGATGAATTGCATGTTTCACATGTAAAAGGGCAGTTATGCTGTTTCTGCTTGCAGTGATGAATGTAACTCAATCTATGAGCAATAAAACATGACTGTAACTTGGCTAATGCAAGTGCATGCCTCCAAGAGGAAAGAACTATGTGAGAAACTACCCTGCTCTGCTTTGAAACCACCTGTAAAATAATTAATTCTGCAATTTGCAAGGAAAATGTGAGGGAGAGCCATGGTAGAGCATAAGTCAATAACCCAGAGGATGTTTCTCTAATAAATGTGGTTCAGCACCTGTGAGTATTGTTACTCCATCTCAGACACACAGGCACCTAGCAAAATGTCACTTTGAGAGATACTAAACCAGGAAAGATAATAATGCCAGCAACAAAGGCCATTATTTATGGCACTATGAATGCAAAAATGGACCTCTAGGAATGACTCCCTATAACTCGGCAAGTTAGAAAGCATGTTTTAAATGTTGCTCTATTGCAAGTGATTAAACAAATTCTAGAATAAAAGGGAAAATACAGGGTAAAAATAAAGGGTTAAAATATAATTCAGGGACTGAAAATTACAGTGACACACTTCAGTTCTTGCTGGGCACCCTGATTTGCCCAGTGGACTGCTAATCATGATTGATTTCTGATAAAGAATATGAAGAAGCTTCCTGCCTACTGGATTCTGGTTTTAATTCTGTTCTGAATTCATATTTAGTAAACATTGTTTTTTTCTCAGAGCTATTCAAGGAAACTCGGTGTCACAGTTCACTGATCTTATGGCAGGATGTTTCAGTGCTCCTGTAAGATTCAAAGAGATGGTTTTTAATGTTAAGATCCTTTAAACAAGCCAACCCTAGCTGTCAGCTCTTCCATGGCAAGATCCTATTGGAAGGTTGCTGTCAATAGGCCAGTAGACCATGCCATTACTGAATGGGCATGCAGAAGCTGATAAATTCCTTATATAGTTCTAACATATGGAAGATTTAATAATAGCAGTGTCTTAAAATGTAGGAAAGTGCTGTGGGAAAAGTCTAACCCCTCTGTCCCATGAGGAAGAGCTTGGGATGATTGTTTCAGCAATTCTTGTTTTTCTTGCAAGTTAGGAAAATTATATGAGAGATGTCCTTTTTGAACAGAAGGAAGTAAAAAGTGTTTAATCTGAAAATGCAGCTCTCCTGACTTTTGTATTTTAACTGAAATGCCTTTCTATCTGTGGAGCTTTTTCCTAGACTCTAGTTTTAGGCAGGGTGAATGCACAGACAAGCGCCTGCTTAGCATCATGTGGGGCTCCTCTACAGTTTCTAGAGTTTTCTCCAAGTTTGACATCATTTTGACAAACTGAAAGGCAGATGTAAGACAAAACACACTGTGCAACTGAATGGGAAAATTGCAGCAGACTTGTGGTTTTTTCTTTTTTTTTTTCCCACTTAATTTTGGATTAACACACTCCACCTTAACATTTGATATGGGAAATCTTCCACTGATCTTTGGCACTGAACTTAATGCACTGCTGATCTCAACAGAATGCAATGCTGCTTTGATGCTGTGCATCAAGATGTACTGTATGGGCAGATAAAGGTGCAGATGATTGTTGCAAATAATGATACCTTGTACTGCAAAAGTGCTTTAGGGATCCAGATGGAATAGGTGGGTGGAGATCAGATGAAAGAGCTGTCCAGCCTTACTGCTTACTAATGGCGTGAAGCAAAAGCATTGTCCATACAGCTCCAAATGTGTAGAAACTGTCAGGTAATAATTAAATACACTGAACCTGGCTGGCAGTGTATTTCTGAGCTTTTTGAACGGGAGACAAGATTGGATGCAAATGAGCAAGCAAAAGCTCATCCAGCTACTGCTGTGGAATGGAAAAATTAGAAATGAAAGATGCATTTGTGATAAACAAGATTGAAAATCCTTGGGAGAGTGCATGTGTATTTAATGTCTTAGCATGAATATATTTGTGTTTTTTGTCAGAATAAACTGCTAAAACTAATCATAAGATACAGAAGTGAAGAAATACGAGGATATGGATTGTGGTGCAAGTAAATTCACAAACCTCCAGACTCTCTCTAAAACTACTGATCATAAGTAAACAGTATCAAACCATGATGTCTCTTAATAGTGGTGAAGAGTTTCCAAATAGATATTCTTATCCAGAAATGAGCTATTAATATCTTCCCAGCTTCTATTATTGTTTTAAGAAGTGTTTTGATGTCTTTTATTTCTCTGTATTTTTTTATGTATAATGTGCTGTATAACAGCATTTTAGTATTTGATATCCAGGCATACTCACAGTAAACATCTTCTCTATACTTGGTGTTTTCTCAGATGCTTATATGTTTTTCTGTCAGTTGTGTAAAATCAATGCATGCCCTTGGGCAAAAGCTGAAACTCTGCTCTCAACATACATGTGCTGGAGCGGACGTGGCAGAGGACCCATCTCTGGGGGTGGCAGCTACATCCCCCACTTTTCTGGCAGCCTAGGTTCAACTGGTTTCACCTCTCAGACACTTTCACAAGTCATAGGGTATGTCTGATGTCTTTCTAACACTGGTGTGCTTTAAAGGTAGTTACCTCAAAAACCCAAACAGCATTCCAAGAAAATGTTGTGCTGGTGGTAGTTAGAAACCAAATGCCTCATAATATTGTTTCATCCTTGTGTTTTTAAGAGCTCGAAACTGATCACCTTAAAGAAAAACCTGTATTAAAATATATTAAAGTTGTAAATAAAAACATTTTTTTCTCTATTGTTTGTTTTTTTTTTAATCAAACTACTTCTGATGGTGACAGTAAATCAAGGAAGAAGTAGCAGCTGATTTCTGGCAGAGACTTGAGTTTAGTCGGGGAAGTGACATCTCAGAGTTGAAAAGAAAATAACCACCGCATCTCAAACCCTTACCAACTCTAGTGAAAGAGGCCAGTAACAGTTTCCCAAAACTAGGAGAACTTTAAGCTTTTTATTTTTTCTGTGCAGTTTCTTTTCAAAACGACTGAACAATTGTTAATCCCCCGAGCCAGGCGCCCTCCTTCCCTCCCCAAGGCAAGTTGAGGTGAGCACACTGGATGAAAAAAGCACCTGTGTAGTTATTCCTCCTTATTCTTCTGCTGATACTAGACCTCTTGCTTGCGGTCTTCTTCCTCTAGCACAGCAGTAACTAGACTTCAAGGCCATAAACTGGCAGCTGTTTTCAGTTTCTGTCCTTTTACAGATGCGCTGTCTTGTTTTTGAAAAATGCTGGTAGGCTATAGAAAGCTTGAAGCAAAATGTGGAGGAGCGCTTCATGTGGCATTGCCTTCTGAACGCTACTGGATATGCTGTTTGAAAACAAGTATTCAGGTGAAATGTCCAGGTCTCTGTTTATCCCTTGATTATACTTTATATGTTCAGACTGGGGAAAATATTCAGTGAATCTGAAAACTCAGTTTGCAGGATTTCAGAAGAAAACCACAAGTCTTTTGAAAAGTCCTGGGTCTAATAACCCCTTGCACTTTACCCAGTAAGACACTATTGATGGAACTTGTTTAAAATCTACCTTCTTCCTTCCTGCAGTCCCCAAGCCCTGTGGTGCTGGAGTCGATGTTCTGCCAAGCAGGGGATTGCTGACAGCTTCTGACAGAAAGAGTGTGGCTCTCCTTAGTGGCAGTATTTTTTTGGTCAAAACCCACTTGAGAAGGTTTTGTCCTGGAGTTCTTTTCTTTTTTTTTTCTTTCTTTCTTTTTTTTTTTTTTTTTTCCTTTTTTTGTGAAATGACATTTTGCCTGAATGTGAAAGTTGTTCTGCTCAGGTTTGAGAAAGTTGAATGTGAAAGTTGTTCTGCTCAAGTTGTTGTGTCAGGATAACAGCAGAGGCACACACTTCTCTCCTCTTATCCAGGACAGACCCATGAATGGTCTATGAAGGTGTCCTATGAAGGTGTCCTAGACCTATGAAGGTGTCTTATAGTGGTGCCAATGACTTCCACGTGGCCAGCCTGGGTCTCCTGAGCCACGTTCAGCATGTCATTGCGAGATCCAATCACTAGATTGTTTGGCTGAATGTTGCTGGGAAGCCCTTGGATCTGCTGGATATTTTGTTGAGTCCCATCCTGCAATGGAGCCCTAGGGTCTGAGCAGCTGTTATTCCCTAGTCTTTCTTGTCACCTGCCACCTTCTTCCCCCTTAGCTTTCTGACATAAGAAATGTTTTTATGGGTCTTGGTCATGCAAGTTCTGTGTGCTGCTTACAGGGTCAGTGAGGCTGGTTGTCTAATTGAATAGGGAGGAAAAGAAATAATATGATGTTATCATGATGCACTTGGTGTCTACATAAAGGGTTATGCTAATAACTGATCAAAAGTCACATCTGTAACTAGCATAATTCTGTTTCATAAGTCTGCCCTTGGGACTATAGATGAGCTCTGAGAAGCTGTTGTAAGAGATGAAAGAGCTGAAAAATTTCCAAATGACACCTAAATAATAGGCTGCAAGGGCGTGGAAGTGGGGGTGGAAGCTCCTCAGTTCATGTTAGAGGCTAAATATTCAGTATGTCAGTTTAGCAGCATCACTGAAGTGTTATGGGCCTGTTTCTCTGACCTCTTTCAAGACAGCATTTTGCTTTCTGTATCTGAAATCATTCCTGGCTCACCTTCTGAAGACCTTTCTAGCTCAATCTACAAACCCTTTTGCAACTCACCGTTCCTCAATAAAAAGCTATTTGGAAAGTCAATGAATCGTAAAGTGGTCTGATAAGTACTTGGCAGAGGAAAGATGCTCCAGTGCTTGGAAGGCTGGCCTGGGATTTGGATCATTAGGTTGACTTTCTTTCTGTCTTTTTCCTTCTGCAGCAGACTTCCTAAAGAAGCTTGGGAATGTTATTTAGCCTCACTTTGCAGCTCATGGAAGTATTGTGGGTATGGCCTATGAGGTGATTGGTGATAACAGCAAGAAAGTATCAAAAATCAGAGCCTGCTGTATTGCCTTTTCTTCTAATTTTTGTTAAATATACTGCAAATTTCAATTGATTTCGTATATTTCCTATATTGAAACAGACTCAACTTTTACGGGTCAAGGCCTCATCTTGTACTCCTATGTTGAGATCCAGAGGATGCAGCTGTAGATTGCTCCAAGATCTGGAAGAGTCCTTTCAACATTTTTCTTACTGCCACACTCATGTTAGCTTTTCATGACAAGGTTTTGCCAAGGACACAATTGAGTTAATCTTTGCAGAGTGATGGAACAGACCAATTATTTATTAATCTATTTATTAATCTCTGATTACTTTAAAGAGCATTTGAATCTATGAAAAATGATAATAATAAAGAAATGATGCTTGACAACTGTTTCCAGTGCTGTATTATGCAATCAGATACTATGCATGACAACTTGAAGAGGTCAGTTGTTGACATTGTTGACAGAGAGCTTTCTGTGTAGCACATGTAATTGCAGAAGTACTGTTTGTCTTCCTGCTGATTCATTACTATAATTTTCTGTGCAATTTCAATGTCATTTTACTCATCTTGATTTCATTTCATGATCCAGAAAGGCGTTTGTTATTAGCACAGGTAAGAGGATTTTTCACAGCACTTATCTGCTGAAAGTCACCCTGAGTAAACGTCTGAAAGATGCTTTCAGACAGCATTTAACATAGACAGGCATCCCGGGGTGAAAAGCAGAATCTGTATCAGATTCATGCAATGCACAGAACTGGGGATCTCCTTCCTTCCCACTTATTTCCACTGCTCCACAGTGTGTAGGCACACTGAGTCATGAGTCGTCCTTGCCCTGTCTCAGCCTCACACTGGCTCATCTCTGACCATGACAAGCAGGCAGCTCTGCATTTGTGTCCTTGCCACATAGCAAAGCCAAAAGAAAGCCCTCAGAGAAGATGATTTTACAACGTTACTTGAAAACAGTAAGTCAAACTGAGGCTGAGCACAGATCTGACACTCAATTAGAGACCACACAAAAGTAATGGGTTCACAGCAGAACTGCTTGGTGCTCTCTTGGTGATGTTAATGGGTTATCCCCTTTTCGTCCTTGGAGATTTGAGCATCAACATCACTAAAGCTGCACATGCTAAGACCCCCATTCCAAATGAGCATTGCTTACCGAAGTCATCTCTCTCCTTAAGGGATACTGCTGGGAACACTGGGCTTGCTGCTCAATCTTGCTCTCAGTGTTGAAGATAGAGCACTGAAGCAAGGGTCTTGATGTTTGTTTCATTAAGGCAGCAGTCTCAGAGTTTCTTGAAAAACACATTTGCTATCTTTCAAATTAAACCCTTGTTAACATGTGCTGGAATAACTTTTGGTTTAGTTGATGCAGCTTCATGCTGGTGAGATAACTTAAGCTGGTTTGCCTCTACCCTTCTAGCTTCCAACAAACTCTACTCTCTAGGGTGGAAATGATCAACGCATTCAAGACTTTTACTGTCGCATGGGAGAACTGTTCATCTATGAGATTCATCTGCCTCTGATCGCTGAAGCACAGTAACTGAGTATAATTACAGGGAAAAAATGAGACTAAAGCAACTAGTTTGTAGCTTACCTAAGCTAATTAAATCAAGGCCATAATTAATTGTGTGTCCTTTTCTGTAATTTGGCAAGCTCTTGCAAAGTTATCTTGATGAGACCTGATTTTTATCACTTTAGTTGTCTGATGAAGATGGCCAGTTTTATGAAAGCGTTCAAAGAAATAGATTAGTACTTAATAGCACCAAAGCACTTGAAATCTTCTGGTTCAGATGCTAATCTTATTAGCTGTCTGAGCCTTTTCAAGTAGCCCAAAAGCTATTTATTTACAGACCAAAAGACAGTAGCTTGCTTTATTCCTTCTCAGTGCCCTGAAGACAGATACTGTTTACTTAAAACCAGCTCTCTCTTTTATTATAAATACCAAAGAATGCTTTCTATCTTAAAAGCACTTTAGACATTCTTTTAATCATTGACTGCTGTTATTAGCTATTACTTTAAGCTTAAAGGGTATTAAATTAAAATAATTTCTTAACGATAATCCCCTCCTCATATGACTTAATGGTTTTTAAATTGGGTTTTGGCAAATATGAGACTAGGCAAGGATGCAAGCCTGGGTCTTATCCAAAGACCATTTAAATCAATGAAGTCATCAGGTCATTGAAATGCATCATGCCACAGCACGACAACTAACATTTAGTGGAATGTTTGCAGAATATTACAAAGTCTATAAAATATGGATTAAATGTACCTGAGACACAGCCAGTTTCCTGACAAACAGGAGATGAAAGCTTTTTTTTTAGATTGACTCTGCTGATCTAATTTGCTGCAAGCTGTAGAAAATGCCAACTTCCAAGCAGTAATATTCATTACAGCAGGCAGTCCAACAAGTCTCTTCAAAATGGACTTTTCTATATGAGTTTTTTTTCTTTGAAGGTTGATGGATTTTGTTAGATAAGTGACAGAAGCTGTAAAGAACTCCAGTGACTAATATTATGCTTTCCTCCATACCAGTGGAAGATGGTATGCACTTTCATATTCACACTGCGGTCTGTCCCTGAATGATCCGTAAACTGTTGCACCTTCTTGAGTGATTTTTATGTATTTTCTGAATTTTGTGATTTGTAATGACTTTCTGTTTCTTTTCACATTTCTCAAGATTTTGCAATTCAAATGAATAAGCAGCCTTCAGATGCCTAAGACTCAAATCAAAGTGTGGTCTTGACTACCAGGAGCTGGTATTGTGTGGTCTTTGTTTCTCCTGTGGATATAGGAGTGTTGGGTGAAAAGGTACATTCTTTATTTGTTTAAAGTCAAAGATGTTTTGGATAATGTTAAAAATAAGTTAAAAAGCTACCAATCAACTGCTTCAAGTCGTATGCCCTTTGTGTTTAAATTCTGAGTTAATGCAAACATTCATAGAATCATAGAATCCTAGAATAATTAGGGTTGGAAAGGACCTTAAGATCATCAAGTTCCAGCACCCCTGCCATGGGCAGGGAAACTTCACGCTAAACCACGTCACCCAAGGCTCTGTGCAACCTGGCCTTGAACACCGCCAGGGATGGAGCATTCACAGCTTCCCTGGACAACCCATTCCAGTCCCTCACCACCCTCACAGTAAAGAACTTCTTCCTTATATCTAATCGAAACTTCCCCTGTTGAAGTTTTAACCCGTTACCCCTTGTTCTATCACTACAGTCCCTCATGAAGAGTCCCTCCCCAGTGTTCCTATAGCCCCCCTTCAGATATTGAAAAGCTGCTACGAGGTCTCCACGCAGCCTTCTCTTCTCCATGCTGAACAGCCCCAACTTTCTGAGCCTGTCTTCATATGGGAGGTGCTCCAGTCCCCTGACCATCTTCGTGGCCCTCCTCTGGACTTGTTCCAACAGTTCCATATCCTTTTTATATTCAGGACACCAGAACTGCACACAATACTGCAAGTGAGGTCTCACGAAAGCAGAGCAGAGGGGCAGGATCACCTCCTTCGACCTGCTGGTCATGCTCCTTCTGGTGCAGCCCAGGATATGGTTGGCTTTCTGGGCT
>JANHGB010009745.1:0-20844 GCA_026283785.1 Coracopsis vasa | reverse complement strand
CTCCGGGAGCTTGGGTGGGGGGACTAAGTGGGGAGGAGTGAGAGAGAGACTGCGTGGATGGGCTTAAACCACGACAGGAGGGAAACAACAACAGTTGCATCACTTTTGATGATAAACAAAAAATCATAGCTTGCCTCCAAAGCAAGTTCTTCCTGAATGCTCATCTTTCCAATGCTTTCACCTGGCTCCCTTTTGGAACTGCTGAAGGCAGCTTAAGTGAACACCATGTACTTGGCATTTTAATGAGCTGACAGGGACCACATGTCTGCTGAGCAACTCCAGCTGAAGCACAGTTACTTCTTAAAATGCACTGATGCTGTCATTTGTGATCATCTGAACATACTCTGAGAGGATCAGCTGGTATAAATGATCTTAGCTCTGTTGATGTTAAGGGAAATAGGCCAATATAGCCTAAATTAAAAAACGGATAAGACATATTTTGGAATAGGAGCTTATGTAAAGAATACAAAAAAAGTCACCTCTTGAAAGATTTATAATTAATTTTATACACTTCGTATTCTTCCACTGAGTGGAGTAATGAATACAGGATTCTATGCAGAATGAACGGATAATGTTTTATTTTTTTAATTTGGAAAAATAGTGTAAAGTTTCCTATTTGTTTGCTTTTCTTCATTAGATTTACAGCCTGACAAAGATTTTTAGTGCCAGTGTATATTTTATAGCACTGTTTGTCAGCCGTACACAGTATTTGCCCATGTTTTAATTTGAAAATTTTGAAATTATTGTGTTTGTTATTATGTAAAGCTTGCAAATATATGTTGGCAGAAATATTAATTGTAGACTGTTAAATTAAAAAGATTGCCTCCATAGTTTTTCACTGCAAACTGATCTTGAAATGTGGGCTTGAATAGTTCACAGTAGCAGAACTAATAAGGTTTTGAAATTGATCACCCTAGCGGTTATGAGATTCAAATGAGAATTGGGGGGAAATTACTATTATCTTTTTTCATTATTATATAACTGACTATTGACATTCTGCTTCTGTGGAGTAAATTGTGTGATGAAACTGTACTGTATTTCGGGTAAAATGGGTAACAAGTCATTAAGCAGGGTCTCCAGCATAGGGGAGCCAAAAATATTTTCTGTTTTACTGTAGTCTGTTGGCAGTGAATGCACAAATAATTTCTGCTTGCTGACCATTATGCCACAAGCTTTTTAATATGCAGCCAAAAATACATTATAATAAACTGTATGTCATGTATTTCTAGAATTTCGGGTATATCCCAGGTAGCATTTCTAATGACCATGTTTCAATTTTGTATATGTAGCAATAATAAATTAGTATTTAATCATTTATTATAGCATGAAAGGGAGCAAGTGATAAATGCTGAAAAAGCCTGTGATAGGATTTGCTGTAATTGAAAACCAAAGCATAGTGTCCTACTAGTAGAAGTGGGAGTCTAGTAACTGATGGACCTCTAAAAGAGATAGAATAGAATAATGGATGAGGAAATCAATGAACAGATTAGAAATAGGTACGTACCTAAAAAAGAAAGGTCACCTTTAATGGATTTCAGGGGACTGACTTGGTGATTGGCTAAATTAATCACAGTTCCACTGCTAGTGCAACTTTCTGTGCAAAAAAACCCCAAAATTGCCTGTGTGCAGCATAGTGGAAATGGATGACATGTATAATTACAAGTAGAAGTATCATGTGTCTATTCAGGGGTATTATGGAGCATATCTTGTCATATTTCCACTATATTATATGTAGGTATGATCATATTTAAAAGAAGGATTTAGATTTCTAGCAATAAAAGTCATTCTACTGTTTCTAAAGCTCATGCAGTAGTTAAAACTGTAATTAAACAGGTTTTCAGGAATGGGTAATAGAGACTAACTTCATAAACCAGACAGATATAGTTTGTAAATGAAGAAGAAAGCTAATTAAGCCAAGCATAGCAGCATAATATTAATTTTTAAAAACACTTCAAGTGTATTTGTAGTAAATCTTGCCACAGCTATTGCGTATTTCCTAATGAGTTATTCTACACTTTGGGTTCAGCATCTATGCTGCCAACACTCCATAGCCAGGTAAAAACTTGTATCCTTAGGCATTATGCTGATGTTTATTTCAGCACAATTAACTCTTTGAGCCCCATTTATCGAGGAGAGGAGAGGAAGAGGAGAAAGCTACAGCAGTGGCCAGCTGGAAAGCGAGAGACTGGGATATCTCCAAGCAAAACTCCTTTTTCCATAATTTTCTCCAGTGACACAGATTTCCCCTGAACACTTCCCCTAGTGGCTATAAAGTTACAGCAGGAACAGCTAGGTATCCCAGCTTGTTTCTCTTAACACGTCAGTGCTGATGGCGATGACTGCAGCACACTGATCTGGTGCAGATGTTGCACTCATCTAACTGGTTGTGAAGTCCTGTGCATGTGTGTTTGTGGATATTACTTCTGGGCTATTTAAATAATGATTATCTATTAAAAGTTACCTACTAAGCTTTACATATTCTTGACAATATAGGCATAAACCAAAAGCTATGAAGTGAGACATGAAAAAGGGGTGGGAGGAGAAAGGGTGACTTAAACATCAGTCATAATCTGTTCCCACAAGAAACTTAACATCAGAGACATCGCAAAGTCTTGTAATACTATGACTCAAAGACACGAGGACAAGAGCATTTGGGAGTACAAGGTAAAAGTTTTGCCACAGCAGCCTTGGGGTATGCAGTGAAAGACTACAAAGTCAAATGCAGACTTTGTGGTACAAGTGAAAGGTTACAGGGCTGTGAAAGGAAAGCCCTTGATGTTACCAACCTTAAAGCACAGGCAGACATCTGTACCTTTCATTTGTCTGTGAATAATGTGAATTTTTATGATGGCAATGAAAAGAGAAAGCCAAACAATTTCATATGTAATTTGAGATTCATTATTTAATGTGAAGACTTAAAAAACTGCATGTTCAGAACTAGCATTTACAGTAGAAATACCTGCATCAACAGTTAATCAGCTGGTGTAGTGCAATGTAGTGTAACTCATCCTATAACACCCCTTCTTATTTTTTACGGAATATTTTAGGAAATTATGCTTCTGTTCTACCCCCTCTTGCCCTCACCCATGTGCTTATGTATCCTCTATACATGTTTGTGTCAGGGCTAAGGTTAGTCTGCAAGAGCCTCTGCATAGGTAATTATGTTCTGTCCCTGTGTGTCCTTTGACATACGTAACAGATTTTGGGGAGTCTTTTAGGAATATTTGCAGTTCTGTATACACTATCCATATTCCTTCATACACAGGCATGTGAAGATCATTTTGAACATGCCCAAATATGCTGGACATCTACTCTTTGCCTCACAGTTGTCTTTTACTAGAGTTTAAGAAATTTCTGTCTTCTCTTTTAGCTGCTCAATTCTCTTCTCTTTTACTTAACTGTTAGATGCTGACTTGTTTCCAGGACAAGGGCAAGAGATCAGCATATGTTGCTGAAGGATGTTTTTGCCTTCTTCTGTTAGTGGCTACTACTTTAGGTGCTGAAATAAAGTATGTCCCGATATGAGCGCTTTCCATGTTGTATATTAAGTGCTGAAAGAAAATCATATAATTAATATTTGAAATTTTTGAATCCAAGGTCTTCTAGAATAAATCACTGATAGTTGAGTGATGAATTTAAAAGGTTTTTCTGTACAAGCTTTAATTTCCAATGGAAAACTGTAAATTTTACAGCCTTTGTAAGTGGGATTCAGTTACTTAAACATACCTGTCCGGTGATATTTTAGATATCCTAGTTATCCTGTCTGGCCTTATAAGCTACAGTTTCAGAAAGGCACAATTCTCCTGAACATTGTGTTATAGCTGCCCTTGTCATAATGATGTCTCAGTAGACTGCCTAAAATACTACCAGTCACTTATATGTAGGCACACGAGTCACTCTTCATAACAAATTAGATGGTTCATGAGAAGCAATTAAAAATATCATGCTGAAATTTTGGCAAACATCCAGAAACCTTTTGGAGCTTAAATATTTGAGTAATTTACTGTGCATATATTGTTCTTTGCATTTTCTTATGAGTATGTTAAGCTAGCTTAAGGATGGTGTACATCTTTGGAGTGTAATACCTTTAACAGCAATGAGTACAAAATAGCTGTATTTGAATCATTCCTTGTCTTCCAAGTATTCTTATTGGCTGATATTTGAAGAATGGTCAATAATAGAAGAGTATCCCTGATGTTAAGGTGTATGTGACCAGTTTCCAGTGTAACTGTTTTGTAGACGTTATTTAACATACGATTGCTGGGATAGCTGCTTTACTCAAGAGAAGAAATCTGTATAGAGAACTCACTGTGACAGCCTACAGTAAGGACAGAAAGTGATAAGGTGCTATTTTTGCTAAATTTATAAGCCGTTCTAAATATTTTATATAGTGTACATGGATTTTCAATTTGGATATAGAATACATGCATATTTATACATACACATATATCTACTCATGCAGATGTATTTTTTATAAATATGTATATGTGAAGTATACATGAATGAGAAAAAAATCCTGCCAAATTTGTCAAGAATCAAGAGGTATGAGATAGGTCTGCTTGCAACAGAACAGAAAAATAGATTGAAAGGAATCATGATTCAGCATTCAGACCTAGATTCTATGTTGTCGCTTTACAGGCAACTGAAGCTTTCAGTCTAAATATAAATTAAGTGTATAATATATGCTTAAAAACACTAACTTGAATTACAAGAAATTCAAAACATCCGTTACTCACTGGAGACAAATTCTGCTTAGATTAAATATAACCAGATTGAAGGAGTAAACTTCATGTCTTTTAAAACAAGGAAAGATTGCTAAGCCTGGTGTTCTCAAGTACCTGAAACTTTACATCTGACAGTCACAACGGCTGGCAATAAATGCAAATCTGTAAACAAATTAAGTTGAACAACTTAAATTGTTTTACTTTCCTTCTTGTTGGGCTTTGTTTAGTAAAGTTATGCAACAGATGCTGTAGTGAACAGGACATCTCTGAAAACAGGATGTGCATCCCTGTAGATCTGCGGAGAGAATGAAATGTTTCACTTATTCTAAAAATGAGAAATCTTCCAGAAATTGCCCCCTCGATTCAGATTAAATTGAACATAGCTGTTTTATGTTCAGTTTTTTACTTCAGTTTTAAAGTATTGCACAGATACAAGTGTGATTTGCTACAATATTATTTCTAATGTTGTACTGAGCAGGATTACTATTGCAACAACATATCATCAGTAGCGTAAAACTAACCTGTCTCACGACGGTCTAAGAAACTGCAGGTTCAGACCCCTGGTGTGTGCGCTTAGCTGAGGAGCCACTGGCGCGAGGCTACCATCTGCGGGCTTATGACTGAATGCCTCTAAGTCAGAATCCCGCCTAGACATTGTTGCATTAGTAATCCTGCTCAGTCTTCCTATCATTATGAAGCAGAATTCGCCAAGTGTTGATTGTTCACCCAGTAATAGAGAATGTGTGCTGGGATTAGACCGTTCTGAGACAGTTTTACCCTACTGATGTTGTGTTGCTGCAATAGTAATCCTGCTCACTAGCCTTCAGGTAACCATCCTAGGAGCAGGAAAACATAATTGGCTAAGCAGATCAAGGCTCTGAGTAAGTTTAAAACCAGCTGATTTCAGGAAACACAAAACACAGTTAAAAGAACCCCCTGCATTATCATGAAACTGTCTGACTGTGCTGCAATCCAGACATTCAGACTGTCAAAGAAGGCCAAATGTATATAGACATAAATATACAAAAATTATTGTTAAGTTGCAACATTTAATGTACATTAAAGCTAATGAGAATTCCTGAGAACTGGAAATTGGCTGATAGAAATCTAATAACCTTGTGGTTTTTAATTTTCTCCAAGCTTTTTAAATAGTAACAATGACACTTATTTTGATTTTTCTTTTCTTAGTGTTTGGTTTTGTTTGGGGGATTTTTTTATTATTTTTTTTTAATTTTAAAAGCTTCAGTGGATCCGATCACCTGGTCAGGACTTTTTATAACAAGTACTCTGACCCACAAAGTTATGAAAGCAGCTAAGCCTTCTAGTTTTACAGAAGACAGTTTTTCTCATTTCAGCAAAGAAATTATTAACTCTTCCTTTTATTTGTTGGTTCTGGAAAACAAAACACCAAATGAAACTCTTCTGAGCTCTTTAGTGCCATTGTCATCAATATCTTCTCTGAAAAGAATCCCTGAAAAACTAAAAATGTTTTTATGCACAGGGGATCATGGAAACCCAAGGAGTCACCATCTCTAAGGATATCGCTCTGTGCTGTTAATAAAAATATTAACCAAGAACTGACCTTAAAGCATTTACGACAATGGAAATATTTCCATTATGTTGAGTGAATTGTGGACTAGATTATATATTACAGTAAGCACTGGAATTTCTGAATGACCCTTATTGAATAGATACATGAACGAGAGGTGTCACTGGCCGAGCTTTCATAGGTTGTTTGTTCAAGGCATGTCAGTACAGGTTTGAAATATCTCACTTTTGGCTTTCAGAAATTAAGGCCTTGTTGTCTTAGAAATGATGACACACATTATACTACATCCAGTCAGTAAAATATAACTGAAAATACCTGTGCTGTTGTTGTCTCAGTCCTGTCGCAAACACATTTTGTTCTATTCTCCCAGGAACAGTAGTTATAATTTTGTCTTTGTGAAATGGAAAAGCTCAACAATAGTGACAGCATGAGGGACTGAAACTTGACACATTTCCACAACTACCATCCATCCACTTCCATCCGTGGTGGTGCTCAAGGCCGGGTTGGACAGAGCCTTGAGTGGCATGGTTTAGTGGGAGGTACCCCTGCCCATGGCAGGGGGGCTGGAACTCGATGATCTTAAGGCCCTTTCCAACCCTAACTATTCTATGATTCTATGATTCTAACTCATGAAAAATAATAGGTGTAGATGTCATTTTTCTGCTCTTTGGAAGAGGCTCTGGATATCTGTCACAGTATGGAGCATCTCCACAACTGGATGTGGATTTGTTGGAGTGAGTCAGGCTGAGAGTTGGTCTTGTTCAGCCTGGAGAAGAGAAGGGTCAGGAGAGACCTTATAGCAGCCTTTCAGTCCCTAAAGGAAGCCTACAAGGAATCTGAAGAGGGACTTTTTTACAGGGGCATATAGTCACAGGACAAGGGGAAATGCCTTTAAACTGGGAAAGGTTAGATTTAGATTAAATATCTGGAAGAAATTCTTTACTGTGAGGGTAGTGAGACACTGGCACAGGTTGCCCAGAGAAACTGTGGCTGTCGCCTTCCTGGAAGTGTTCAGGTGCAGGTTGGATGGGGCTTTGAACAACCTGGTCTAGTGGAAGGTGTCCCTGTGCATGGCAGGGGGCTTCGAACTAGATGATCTTTAAGGTCCCTTTCAACCCAAACTATTTTATGATTCTCTGATTCTACAAACCACTGTATTACATCTTTTGGGCAATGCCTGTAGCAGAAGCAATAGCAAATACAATTTTCTTTTGAGTCTTGAAAACATACTTTGATTTATATAGATATTATGAAACAGTAGTTTCAGGATTTTGATATATTGCGAGTATATAATTTTATAATATACAGTTAATATAAAGGTAAATAATTCATAGCTGGTCTTCTATCACCTTCTCTTTTCTGTGGTCATTGCTTTAAAAAATTATTGGGTAGTAATCTTGAAAACCCTGGTAGCAAATTGTCAAATACATCAGTGACTCTTACCTGATACCACATTCAAGTTGAGTAATATTTTTATGTGTTGTGTGTGTTTTATAGAAGTGGAACTGAACAAAAATAAATTACACTTGAGAATTCTAGAGTTTCTAGCTGGAGGAAAGCTTATGTTAAGTAGTTAATTATGTTTATTATATTTATTTCACTTATTTAGAGCTATGGTTTTTTTTTCTGAAATCTATACTGCATTGTTCTGGGAGATAAAATGTGTGTTTAAGAGGCTAGTGGTAATATCTGTCTTAGATTGCTCTTCCACCAGCATCTACCGACTTCTAGAAGTAAATTAATGTCATTATTGATAACTAATATGCTATAGACTATGACAATATGTATAAAAACTTATTTGACCAAATGTACTGGAGAAGTTCTTAGTTCCACACACCTCTCAACACCCTGTATCCTGTTAAGAGCTAGATAATCAGTCTTATTTTGTATGACTAATATATTCCATATATTTGTTGGTATAACAAATATAAATCAGTCTTCCCAGATATAAGTTCAGTAGGGAACTACCAACATGTATGTGATTTCATGCATTTTTTTGTCTAAATGAAATATCCAGATACAAGATTTTGCACGGGGAGCATTAAGTAGATTTGATCCCCAAACTAGAGGACCTCTTGTCATTAGGTTGATGAATATATGGCACTGGCATCAGTTTAAGCTAGAACTCTTTTTTTCCTTGCAATGCATGCATGTTATCAGTAAGCCTCTCAGAAGTGGAAATGCTAAATTCAGTAGACTCCCAATGAGTTGGTATTCAAAACAAAGCAAAGTATAGTAGTATCTGACAATACAAAAAGTAGGAATATGATTTTTTTTCTCAGTCCAGAGCATAGAATAAGGCAAATCTTTTCTCTAAGGAACCTCCATAAAAACAATATCCAGACAAAAATCCAGCTTCTTTCAAAACCAAGACCTGAAAATTCATAGTAGACCATGTCTTTCCTGTACTGACGCATCAATACAGGTAGTCTGACAGAGATGATAAGCTAGTTTGTCATGGGCATTTTACTTCACAGAGGGGCATCATTCTTGTCATCACATTTGTCGTGAAAATTGCAAGGGGTAAGATAATTGGCTTGGAGTGGTTATAAAAGAAGAGATTGGCGTGGGGAAATTTTGCAATATAAAGTGAATAGCAAGCAAGAATATGATAGTTTTACAGAAACGAAATTTAATTACTTAGCAGAAACATAATTATAGGACATAATAGATAATTATTCTGTTCAGTACAGAAATGGAGAAGCCTCAGCAAGTACAGCAGCTTGAGTTGTGAGTGCATCTACAAGGTGCAAACAGAGTGGCTAGATAAGGGAAGTCTGAAGGAACAGGAACATTTAGAAAACACAAGATTGATATGAGATATGATAAGAATTTTCAATATGCAAAAGTCTGCTACATAAGTGATATGATTAACTACTCCTCATAGCTTTAGAAAACACGTGAGATTAGATGAAAGGTTTGGATTAAACTGTTGTCCTGGGTTCAGCTGTAACAATTCTCTCAGAGGATCCTTCTGTTGTGGGGTTGCTGAAGGTCAAAGTACAAGTGCCAGTCTCATCCACAGCGGTGCACTGGCAGCAATATCGCACTGAGACTCCCTGATTCCCATTCATATGCTGCTTGTAGACTGGGGAGCCAAGGAGTGATCAGCAGGACCCGCTCACCCTTTAATAGCCCCATATGGCCAATGCAAAACTCTAACGGTGAGCGGAGACTAACAGTAGACTATCACGGCCTGAATGAAGTCACACCATCATTGAGTGCTGCTGTACTGGATATGCTAGAACTTCATTATGAGCTGGAGTCAAAGGCAGCCAAGTGGTATGCCGCATCTGATATTGCCAATGCATTTTTCTGAATTGCTTTGGCAGCAGAGTGCAGGCCACAGTTTGCTTTTACTTGGAGGGGTGTCCAGTACACTTGGAATTGACTGGCCCAGGGGTGGAAACACAGCCCTACCATCTGCCATGGGCTGATTCAGATTGCACTGGAACAGGGACAAGCTCCAGAACACCTGCAATACATTGATGACATTATCATGTGGGGCAATACAGCGGAAGAAGTCTTTGAGAAAGGGAGGAAAATAATCCAAATCCTGCTGAAAGCCAGTTTTGCCATAAAATTGTTAGGAGTTATGCATTAAATGTTAGGAATAATTTGATAGCTAAACGACTTCTATGTTTTATATGAGAAAGTTGTGGTTTTCTGCCACTGGAATATTGAAATAAAAGGTTAAAAAATCTTTTGAAGAGATGGTTAAATTTCATTAGGCTTTTGCTTGTTAGATTAAGTGTGAGTGCCCATAGCCTAGATATTTAATGTGGAGAGATTAATCCCATCCTGTGTTGTTTTGGGTGAGAAAACGAAATGTGGATGTGTTTATTGTGACTGTATTTTTAAGATTACTTAACCTAGAAATTCTTCTCAAGGAGGAAACTCATGACTTCATTAAAATCATCAGAGCTCTGAAAATGTATATAGAGTTAGAAAATAAATGGTGTCTAATCTACATAGCATGTATGTATCAAAATGCACTCCTTGTTTTTGCTTCTGCATAGCTCATACTGTGCCTCCTTTCCAGCATCTGTATATTTGGTTTTCCTTTCCAAGAGAAGAAGGGAAGAAGAAGATGTACTTCTGGGTCTTGTACAAACATAGCACTAGGATGGATGATCTGGAAACTAGGAACTGTTCCTGGGACCCACAGTTTGGCAATAAAAGTACAGCTGTTTAGAAGGGTTTCAATGCTTGAACATGCATACATGAAATGCACTTCTCCAGGCAAGAGAGAAGAGAAAAAATTAAGCTATTTGAACATTTTCTGTATCTGCTTCTCTCTTACTTTCCCTCTGTTTCCCTAGACATTTTTCATGCTAGTTGTTTCTTCAGACACTGCATATTTTGTTCCTTTGTCCTGGATGCTTTTGGAGGAGGAGCCCAAGGAAAATTCATTCTGGACAATAATCATTGCAATCAGTAACAGTGTTAATGGAAAGGGCACATTGTGCACCAAACAGAAGGCCTAGTTAAGCATGCAATTGCATCACATCTCTATCTAGTAACATCCCTTCTTTTGTGCTGTCAGCAGCTCCTAGCAGCTCTATACTCCCACCTCCATCTCTACACCATTTTTAAAAGAGACAATGATAAACCATCAGAAGAGAGATGCATTTCAAGAGTCTTATGTCATTAAAGATTTAATCAAATAAAATATAAATATATCCATAAATTCTATACACATATATGATTTTTCTCTCAACTCTATTTGTTTTTATGCAAATACAGGGATTTCCATAGTCTAAGGTGATTCCGGGTTCCCTCCTTTTCTCTCTTATTACTTTTTTGCATTCTTTCTCTAGTCATAGATGCAACAGTTTTTGTCAACTTTATTTCTCTGTCTTCTCTTCTCTTTCATGAATTTTTATCTTCATCTTCTTTTATGTAATCTCCTGAATTTTTAATCCTGTTTATTTGGCTCTTTACCCTCACTCTGGCTCATTATTCTTGTCTGTCTTAAAAAAACTTGTCCTTTACCCTATTTGTCTTTTTAACATTTTTTAACATTTTCACTCTTTTTCCATCTATAAAGTAATTGAACATGTGCAGGGTTTTGTTTTGTTTGTTGTGGTGTGGGGTTTTTTTATTTCTTGGTTTGTTTTTTGTTTGTTTTGCTTTGTTTGCCTTTTTTTTTTTCAAATGATCAATGTCTCATTTTCCTAGCCTACTCTTCTGTCATAGGCATTCTTTCTTGAGTTTGATTTGCCCATTCACCTGAAACTTTTCTCAACCAGTCTTCCTAGCCAAATTTCAAGACCATTATCCTGTTCCTTGATCTATCGAGAATAGTTTCTTTTATTCCTTGCATTTAAAGCTTGTTTTTAGTACAAAATCCAGAGGGTTTTTTTTTGTTTTGTTATTTTTTCCCCTATCATTGAATCAGGTTTAAGTTGTGACCCAAACTTCTGCATAAGTTATTTGCTTGAACCTATGTCCAGAATTCTGGGTATATATTGTGCTGTCACCATCATTAAGTTTACTTTAGATCAAGTCATTCATGTAAGTGCAAGACAGAATTATCTTTACTCCAAATCTGCTTCCAGGTATCCAAAGTAAAATCTTGCTCTCTCTCACTGTCACCTTCTTGTGGATACGCGATCAGCAACCCCCATATGACATCTATTCCAGGACATTTGCCCTACACCCAGGCTGGTCTCGTTGTTTCCTTTCTTGGTCTGTCACACTGTCTCTGCCTGTGTTTCAGCTCCCTTGGGTCAACGTGTCAAAATCCACTGCATGATTTTGTCAGCCCTCATATCAGACTGCAATTATGCTTCCTCATCATAACGAATATTTCATAGATCTAAAATGTGTGTGTAGTTTTTGTGTCTTTTCAGAAGTAAAAGTCTAGTAAACCTCTATAAATCCATTTGCTTAGCCACTTCTGCCAATCTTTATAATATTTGCAACTTTACAGAAAGTGATTTTGTATTGCTGTTTATGGTGATCTTCTTGCTTCTTTGTATGCCTGTATACTGATTTGCGTGCACGGAATCAACCCAGGAGATGTCACTCTTGTTCAGAAACATCATGTGTGACCAAGCAGCCCTTTTTTCGCTCGGACCTGCCTATCTCACATTGCCCTTTTAGTCCTGTTCGCGATTGCAGTGTGCATGGTTAAAACCCTTCCAAAATCTTCATTCGCAAAGTCAAGCCGTCAATCAATACTGATTTGCATGCAGTGCAACTTTTATACTTTGATTGTAAACTTCTTGGGGTGTAATGATAGAAAAGCTGTCATAGCAATTCCAGACCTATTGGTAGAGGTTCTATATGCTAGTATGACACATATAATCAATACTAATAAATAAGGGCTTGATTTGGTCACCGTTACCTGCTTGATTGAAGATTACAGTGTGAATCTGACCTATATAAATGATACTTTCTCTATATAGGAAGCTTAAATAGTCTTTTAACACATAAGTGATAGAATTTAGATATATTGCATCTTGAAATAGTTGAAATAGTTTTTTGAAATGAAATTCAAGATAACACTGGTGGCATATTACCCTATAGTACTTTCTTTTGTTTAATGCCTTTCTTCATTTTACATATTTTTCTTTTTTTTTTTCATCAAATCTATCTTTTGATAATGTGATTTGCAGGAAATGAAGAATAAAGCACTACAAATGAAGTACTTTTAAACAAACTATAATTAATTACATGTGTAAATGCATTGACTAAGTTTGTGTTTGCAATTAGATAACTAATTATGTTGAAAATGGCATAGCATGTTTAAATAGTTGCTGGTGCCTCTGGCTCATCCAGTTCTTCTCTAGGCTGTTATTTAAGTATGCAACTATTCTCTTGCTGTTAGGTATCACCTGTTATATTTTAAAAGCATGGTTGCATGCTTAATTAGACATATAATAGTGATGTTTACATATGCAAAGTATAAAAACTTCGTATTGATTTAAGGTGTATTTTTCTACTTCACAGAAAAGCTGTCTATCAAATGCTGTACAGATCTGTTTATTATTGCAGCATTTATTAACAAAATAAAGTTTTCCTCATTATACACTGCAGAATTCAAACTGTGTTTTCTTGCATAATGTCTAGCAGATATCTAGTTAGCCCCCTTATAATTACTCTTTCAGCTACTTATTTAAACCTAGCTCCAACCTCACACAATCTTTCAAAGCAAGTGTTTATGGAAAGAAGTTTAACCTTCCATAACCGGAAGCTTTTAAGAAAGGGGGTAGACAATTAACTCTCTGAAATAATGTAGGGCCAGCCTCATTGCAAAAGGTAGAATGAAATTAATCATGTCACGTAGTGTATATATATGAATCGTATCACCAGTTTCTTAGACATTTTTCAGATGACTAGATACATTTTACATGTGATGGCAGCAATGCCATTCTTCTTGTATTTAACTGTTGGCTTAAAAGACATGAGGACCATATTTCTGGTAAAGAATATGAGAGTTATCAGAGCAATCAGAATTAAAGGTAGTTTCAGGATTTTCAAAGAAGAATTTTGTATATTAATGGCCAGATAAACTGAGTTCTGAAAAATAAATATTGCTCTTGATAACCATTTCTTTGATCGCTTTCCAGAAGATAAGTCAAAATGTACAATTTTAAGATACTGAATATTCACGTGTGAATTATTTCTATGCAGATGCACAGTATTGATTCTATGTACAGTAGGTTTTATTTTAATTGTTTTATGAAAAGTATAAATTAAGTGCTCATTTAACATTTTTTCTAAATTTCATTGAGGAAAGAAACTGAGGACAATATTTTGATTTTAAAGTTGGTTTGCAGATCACATCAGAACACTATATGTATAAAGTATAAAAATGCTTAAAGAGCTAGCATAACCTTTATCAATTCACAGGCAGTGCTGGAATACTAAACACTAGATAAGTACAGGTTCCTTTATGTATAATGCAGACTTCTTTATGAAAAACACAGACCTCTTTATGAAACCACTTGCTAAGTTAACAAGCTTTCTGAAAAGTCTTTTCTTTCAAATTTATCAGTCTGGTGAAACATCAGAAGCTGGTGCACATAATGTTGGGCAGAATATAGACACTTCAGTAAGTATGAATAATTACATCATACGAGTACAATTAAGATGCAGTGAAAATTAACTAATATTGTTACATACTTTTGTTGTTAAATGCAGCCTGAGAGTCTTAAAATTGAACTCATTCTGCGTACTTCCTCACCACCCTCAAGAAGTTGTTCCAGAACAGTTCTTTTGGCTGCTGGTGTACAGCAGAAAGCAAACAAAATTCATAAATCATACTGACAGAAAACATCAGTCCCAGTTGCTACTTAATGAGCCTTTAATCCACTTTGAACAGTGGGGGGTTTTTTGTCAGTTTTATTTTGTTTAATATAATTTCATTTTCCTAAAATTAGTATATAGAAGAGGGAATACAGTTACAAAAATAGCACGTCTTCTGTATGGTCTTTAAGGGAAGCAGAGATTAGGACATTCTTTTCAAATATGAATATTTTTAATAAATCTCTTCTGAGCCCAAACCGTAGAATTAGATTATCACAGAATCACAATAATGGGTGAGGTTGGAAGGAGCCTCTGAAGATCATCTAGTCCAACTTCCCTGGCCAAGTAGGGTCAGCTACAGTAGGCTGCCCATCCCCATAAGCAGAGAATTATTTATGGAGCAGCCATGGTGTCCTGAGAGAATGAAGAATTAATGAAATCTCTACAAATTTTGAAATGCAAGGGCTGAGCACAGTCCTTTGGGGTATGAAATAAGAAATAGAAATCCCAGAGTGGGATGTGTTAGATGGGGGAAAGTTGGAGTGAGATGACCTCCTCCCCCCATCGCCCACCCGCCAAGCTCAGGTATCTGGGTTTAAGAAATTACTGTTGAAGCAATGTGAATTTTATATCAGGTATTATATTTGTTGAATAATTATGGTATTGTACTTGACATCAGCATAGAGGAGACTAGTCATCATATTTCTGTGTCCTTTTCCAGCAAATTTCATAACATGGCTATGACTGAACTGTGTAAACCAAAGATTATCAAGCTAGTTCTCCTCCCAGAATGAGTTCAGTGCTGCTTAGTGCTGCATTTTGCTTTTTTTTTAATATTGTGTGCACATATATATATTCCAGAAAATAAATATATTGCTTTCACAGGATAAACCAAAACAAAACCTGATTAAAATTCATTGAATTTAGAAAATGGTTAACCAAGACTTATTTTTGACTACTGTTTCCTGTGGGAAATTTTGCTCAATAGTACTTTCAGAAGGTAATTCTATTTAACTCTCAATTTACTTGAAGTCTTCCAATTACATTTTAGAGGGAAAGAAATAACCTTTGTTCCTTTAATTCCTCCTTTCCCCATCCTTTGGTAAAAATATATGCTGGAAAAATTCCTAATTTGGCCCTTCTTGATATATTATTTTGGTATTTACAAATAATGCTGCTAGAGATTCACCCTTAGCTATGTGTGATGAGTTTGCTAGAAATGGTAAAACATTTGACATAAACTTCAGTATGTTATAATGAATTTTCTGCTAAAAAACCTAAATTGGTTTGGCTTCATAAATGCATCTCTCATGGTTAACTAGCTTCATATTCATTGTGTCAGCTGCAATTTGAAGGTTGTTAAGTCTGACCTAGATTTCATTGGTGTTCAGGTTTATCTACTCAGTTATCTTTTTGTGTTTGTGTGTGATTTATCTCTCACCAATTTCTGCTTCTAAGTTACTGATTTGAAAACTCTAAGACCAACCCAACAATGATGAGAATTACTCTTTGTAAAAGTTTATTTTGCACATTTTTTTTCTTTGCACTACATCCTTTTTGAAAACAGTTATCTGAGCATAAACAGCATAAAAGTAGTGATTTAACATACACTGGCATCATGCTTCATTTGTCTGCTACAACAGCAGTCACCAAAGGAAGTCAGTTCTTTATCCCTCATCCTAGTCCATGCAGAGAAGACAAAGGGAGATTAAGAGTGAAATAAAAAGGGATTCAGTTAAAGCACGAACCTTCTGATAACAATTGGGAGACAGGAGGAGGTTGTTTGAAGTTCATATATTGCCACTCTGAAAAGAGAACAATGCTTCTTCAGGAAGGACCTTACATTGCTTCCTGTTTTGAAGCTGTATTCTAAACTTCCATTCTAAAATGTAAGATTTTGCATTTAGCGTCTTGATGAGCAAAACTGGTATTTCATTGTTTTTCTTAATAAAGAATTAGATTTGATTAACGCTGAAAAATGCTCTCTCATTTAATTTTTTTCAGTGTTGTCTGAAGTTCTTTTCAGCTGAAAAGCACTGACTAGTTAGTCCTGAAGTCTAATATATGCTCTATTTAGTGACAAACACGACTTTATGCAAGATAACAGGAGTTTATATATGAGCTCATTCTCTCTTTATTCAAGAGGTGACCTTCTGCTAATACTCATCCACTGAGGCTCAGTTCTATTCTGATATTTAATTGTCCATCACTCAGGCTTCCTTTCTCTTCCTATCTAATAGATTTTAAATGATAAAAAAGTGCCAGAACATTTTTCTTTATAAAACCTTCAGTTATGTTCATCACATCCTTTGAAAAAATTAATCACCATATGTGTGTCTCAAGCCTTTACTTAATTAATTTAATTAACTTTGAAGTGTTTTTTAGTTATGGGAGCACTTTTTATTGAAATACATCTTTAATTTTTTCATTTACTCTGCTGGAAACTGTAGTCATGAAAAAGAAATGAAGCTGGAAGAATGGTCTAATCAGTTTTCCTGCAAAGAGGGATTCTGTATTCTAGCAAATGTTTGTCCGTCTTATTCTTCTAAACCTTTCTGAAAGCTATCCTACAACCTCCCTAGAAAGACTATTCCAGTGCTTTGCTATATCTGTATCCAGTATATTTTTCATAGTAACTCATAATAGTAAATTATTTTAGTGAATATTAAGCATTATTTTATTTTGCTTCTGAAGTTATTGAAAAAAAATTGATCATTGTTCCTTCTAAAGAACTTCACAGAGCACTGCAGTTTTTATGTGCTGCTTCTTGCACTTAGTCTAAGTTTTTCCAGACTAAGAAAGCTGAGGGCTTTCTATTTTTCCTGGCAGATATTATTTATCACAGGATTACCATACCACATCGGAAGGGGAATCTGAAGAGAAGGCAGGTGCATAGGGATACTTCTCCAGAATATTCTCCTAGCTTTGAGCAGTATCTTGAGGCAGATCTTTGAATAAACTTTTCACTAGACTTTTTCTTCCACAAGTTTGATCACTTTTCAAACACTTTGAAACTTGTACCATCCACAACATCCTGTGCAAGCAGTTCTGAAGCTTCCCTGTGCACTGTTTAAAGAACCAGCCAGTTTTGATCTTACCAATCACCTTTTATTTGATGTTCCTTACATTGTCTATTAGAAAAGTAGTTCCCTATTTGCCTTCTCTGTCACAGCTATGTTGTGTCTCCTTCCTAATTTCTTCCATACAACAAAAAATATATTCTGAGACTGGTGGAATGTTTGTGAGATACCCTGTTCCTGTCACAACGATTGATTAAGGAGTTAAAATTTCCTGCTCCAATTACCCTTCCTTTTGAGAGCTGCTTCTAAAAATCACAAGTCTACCTCCTACTTTTGATATGCAAAATTATAAAATAGGTTGCCAAGATGGATGCAATGAATGATAATTCATCTGAATGTGTCTCCTTTGATAGTAATGGGTTTAGAATGGGTTTGTAACCTTTAAATTTAGCTAAGCAGAATCCCAGTTAACGGATTTATGCAGTGTCTAACAATGGGACTCCAATCTTGACTCCTGCTTTTAACATCTTAGAGAACAAGAATCATAGTGGAATCTAATTATTGTGAGGGTGATGACCCTTCCTGTAAGATATTACCTAATAATAATCTTTGCAATAATAAAGGGTTTAGGGGAAGAATATTTACATAAGCCTTTTAAAAACCTCAAAATTTAAAAATGTATTATAAGGCTATAATCCTTATAAAGTACACAGCAATGGGAAAAGATTCAGTTAGTATTAAATCTGCAGGCTAGCTATTGATACTACTGCTAATATTATGAACATAATGAAGGAAATAACCCTGACATATACTGAACAAATTAAAAAACAAATATGGATTTCACTGCATGTCAAGTACCATGGTGTAATGAAAAGTAAATGTGTTAAAGTGTATTTTGTATGTGCCAAATATATGCTATTCACCTTTCAGTCAGTTGTTACAAAATTTGAAGTGTTACAGCGTTTGAAAAAGAGGCAGGCAAGTGCTGCAAAAAATCGGAGATATTGGTGCAATGTGGCAAGATGAGTTGGAGTGTAGTAGAACAAATTTTATCAATGGAGATGTGCATCTGCAGTGCCTACACCACTTTTTTCCCAGTTTTCTAAGACAAAATATAAATTCAGAGGAGGTGGTTATGTTGAAAAACCTTGAATAGAAACAGATATCACAAGTGCATTTTTTTTAAAGCAGACTAGTGTTATGCAGAATATAGTAGTCTGGATACCTACAGGATTTCTAAGAGTTGTATGTAAATCCCTAAACAACGTTACACAACTAAACAGTGACTTTATAATTGTGAAAGCTTTCTTATTCAGACACAAATTATGCACAAATATATTTCTGCTGAAAGCTGTACTATGGGCCTCAACCTAGTGGCTCATAGACTAGGTTTAAGAACCCAGTTCTCCCTGCTGTAGAACCCAGCACACCTTCCATTAAAGGGAGAAGGTCACAATATCCTAGACAGGGATTTTGAGTCCGTAGTGTGATCTGGGAAGCTGAAGAGACTTGAGAACTATCGTTAAAAATCTTCTGTCTGCTCCTTTTTGTTCTTACTGTATGGCAGGAGGACTTTGAGCCCAGGGCATGAGGAACATAGGTGCAGGGTCAAAGCTCAGCTAAGAGGTTCAGCACAGGCTCTGTGGTGCTGGCTGGTGTGAGGCAGCTCAGTTTTTGCTTTGCTGATGCATAAGATACAAGGACTTTGGTGGTATGGACGGGTAAGTGCTGATTGTGTAGTAGGGTGGAGTTTGGCTCTGGAGAAGCTGTATATGTATGTGCCTGTAATGGTGATGAGATGAAGCAGGAGGCCAAACTCGTAAACAAAAAAAGGAAAGAAACAAATAACATTTAATGGTAATGAAAAACAATGGTGAGAATGAATTGAATGTATTAGGACATAACATCAGGACAGTGAAGTATTGGTATGCTGTAATTTCCTTACAGTTAATATCTCACTGTTGTATACTGTGTTTTAAATAGTTCTTAGAATGTTGACCTAGAGATATATCATACCCATATAATCAAAAGGAAACCATATAATATGAACATTTGATTTCAAACAGCAAGCCTGATAGTCAGTCTATGTGGGAAGTCAGGCAAATGAAGAACGAATCCATTGCAATACATCATGAGTAAGTGTTTAAGGGAATAGCAACAACAACAACAACAAAAAGATAGTTAAAGTACTTAAGTTTTAAAAGTAAGTGTTAAAGAATTTTAATAAAGAATCATCTAGGTTTATCTAGACAGAAAAAGCAGCGTGATCTAACAAAAGATTCAGCTGGAGCTGCGCTAAGAGCTGTGTTTGACCAGTTTATTGAGTATACAATAGAAAACTACAGATGCTGAGATTTTAAAATACCAGTAAGTATGACCTAGATTAGATAGTGTAGTCTTGTTAGCTTTTTGAATCTTTGATGTCTTTATCTGTTCTTTTCAAGCAGTTTAAATGTTAGTGAGTTATGTATAAAAGGAGTGGATATTTGAAGGTTGGAAGATTTGTATTATTATCAAGAGGCACAAAGTTAAAAAATCTTAGCTCCCACTACTGATTTTAGGACAGGGTTAATTTTTAGCTTTTCACTATTTCTAATCTATGGTTTTTATTTCTAAAAGCTCTATTCATTGTAAATATTATGGAAAAATAAAATCAATTTCATGTATAAACTTATTTCCTTGAAACCATTTGAGTTTTAATTTTATCCCTTTACTTTATGCGTTTCACTGATTGTTCCAGGAAGATTAAAAAAAATATCTCTTACGCCAGATACTGCTCAATTATATGTTGAAGAGTTCACCAAAGAGAACAACCTAAGGTCCTCTGCACTAACATGTGTTTTGCATGCACACCAAGTCTTCCAGGAGGATGTTTACTGAAAGGCTATTTCCTATGTATGTCACAGAATCCAGAATCATAGGATAGTTAGGGTTGGAAAGGACCTTAAGATCGTCTAGTTCCACACCCCCTGCCATGGGCAGGGACAACTCACACTAGACCATGCCACCCAAGGCTCTGTCCAACCTCACCTTGAACACTGCCAGGGATGGAGTGTTCACAACTTCCCTGGGCAATCCGTTCCAGTGCCTCACCACCCTTACAGTAAAGAACTTCTTCCTTATATCCAATCTAAACTTCCTCTGTTTAGGTTTTAACCAATTACCCCTTGTCCTATCACTACAGTCCCTAATGAGTAGTCCCTCCCCAGCATCCCTATAGCCCCCTTCAGATACTGGAAGGCTGCTATGAGGTCTCCACGCAGCCTTCTCTTCTCCAGGCTGAACAGCCCCAACT
>JANHGB010009744.1:0-16176 GCA_026283785.1 Coracopsis vasa | reverse complement strand
GGCGGCGCCGCAGCCGCAGCCGCTGCCCGTGCGCACCGAGCCCTTCGCCAGCTTCGGCCGCGCGCTGCTCATCACCGTGCCCCGCGCCCCGCAGCGCCTCTCGCTGCAGATCGACTACGAAGCGGGAGAAGGGCCCGGGGTGAGCGCGGAGGGGGGGCAGACACCCCCCGTCCCCTCGGGGAAGGGAGCGCCCCGGGGTGAGCCCCTCACCGCGGCCTCTGCTCTGCTGTGCCCATAGGTGTGCTGGCTGGCGCCCGAGCAGACGGCAGGGAAGCAGAAGCCCTTCATGTACACCCAAGGCCAGGCTGTCCTCAACAGGTCCTTCTTCCCCTGCTTCGACACCCCCTCCGTCAAATGCACCTACTCGGCCACCGTGAAGGTAAGAGGGGGCCCCGGGGTGCACCCACACCCAGCGGAGCAGAACCCACCCTGAGTTTACTCACATGGGAGCCTGTTGGGATGCGCTGAATCACTGCAGCATCACCTCACCGGCTGGGCTGCTCATCACACTCAAGTCCTCCGGCACTGGCACGCAGCAGGGAAGGCACCGAGAAATCATCCATGCAGGCTCCTGTTTTCCTCCTGTGTTCCTCTCCGGAGCAACACAAGCTGACCCCAGCCAGCCTCATGCTTCTCCCCCCAGCACATGCTCCGTGCAATGGCTGCAAGCAGGCGCACGTGCTGGTGTCCCAGTAGAAGTTCTCCTCTCACAGCAGAAGGTGGTTGGAGTAGTGCTTCATGCCCAAATACCAGCTAGGATCAACTCTGTGTAAACCTCTCTGCTCTCCTCTGCTGCTGCGTTTCGTAGCATCACAGAATCATGGGATGGTTTGGGTTGGAAGGGATCTAAAAGCTCATCCAGATCCAACCCCTGCCACGGGCAGGGACACCTTCCACTAGAGCAGGGTGCTCCAAGCCCCTGTGTCCAACCTGGCCTTGAACACTGCCATTTGTCTAAGTAATTCCTCTACATACCACAGAGACCCCTGGGTTTGGCTCATAGCAGCCTGAGGGCAGCGGGACCTCTGCTCTTGGTGTGTGTAGCAGTGGGAGGGTGACAAGGACAAGCTGAATGGGGGGACACAGCTGGAGGAAGGGGGTGACCAATAGCACCCCAATCGTGTTTGAGCCCCAGAGCTGAGCGATGCTGCTGCAGGGATGCAGCTGTGATGCTGAGTTGGAGCTCAGGGCATCGCCGCTCTGCTCTGCCCACCAAAACCTGGCCACCTTCAGTGTGCTGGGATGTGTTCAGCAGCAGACATCGCAGTGTCTCAGGTGGGTTAGCTGATGTCTCACACCATACATCACGGATGTAATAGGTGTGTTTATCTCCATGGCCAGGTCCCTGAGGGTTTCGTGGCTGTGATGAGTGCCACAAGCTGGGAGAAGAAGGAAGACAACACCTTCGTCTTCAGGATGTCCCAGCCAATCCCTTCCTACCTGATCGCTCTGGCCGTTGGGGACATTGTGGCTGCTGATGTGGGCCCAAGGTACGTGGCTCTGTACTGAGCTCATCCAGCTGCATGGTGAAGCTCCTGGGCCTGCTGCATCCCCAGGGCACAGCTCTGATGGGTGAGGATGCTCCTTGCCCTTGCTCCCGGTCCCCTCAGCACCCAGGGGGTCTCTGGCTCTGTTTCATCCCCGTGCATGTTGGTGAGAGCGGTTCCCATTCACAGAGGGCCCCAGGTCTCTCCAAGGCCGGGGGTTTGTTCAGGTTCCAGCTGTCCCAGCCACCATATAAAAGCCCTTTGACTTTCAGACAAGGAAAGACATCAGAGCAGTTTGCACTATCAATCAGTCTCATGAGCCTCCTTTATCAGCTGTTCCTCTGCCGTGGAATAAACCCGTGTGGGTTTTGGCTGATGAAGCAAGAGGGTGAAAGTCCACCCATGGTTAAAAGTTCCTCTCTACACACTTGGCCAGGAGCCGTGTCTGGGCCGAGCCCTGCCTGATCGAGGCTGCGAAGAAGGAGTACGATGGGGTGATCGAGGAGTTCCTGGCGGTTGGAGAGAAGCTCTTTGGACCTTATGTTTGGGGCAGGTATGGCTCTACTCCCAAAGGACCCTGTTCCCGGAGCATCGCTCCCTCATCCCATTGCATCCGCAGGCAGAGGGGGGTCTGACCGGTCCGTTTTCCCGCCCCGGCAGGTACGACATCCTGTTCATGCCGCCCTCCTTCCCGTTCGGCGGGATGGAGAATCCCTGCCTCACCTTCGTGACGCCGTGCCTGCTGGCCGGGGACCGCTCCCTGGCCGATGTCATCATCCATGAGATCTCCCACAGTTGGTTTGGCAACCTGGTCACCAACGCCTCCTGGGGCGAGTTTTGGCTCAACGAGGGCTTCACAATGTACGCCCAGAGGCGCATTTCCACCGAGGTCTATGGTACGTGCCCTCACCACGTCCCCATCCTCTTCCTCCTCTCCCAGCTCACAAGCCGGCACCGTTTCCCTCCCATAGCAGCACACAGGGGTCTGGTTGGGGTCTCCAAACGCCTGCCTCTTGTCCCTGCCCAGGTCTGGCGTACACGTGCCTGGAGGCTGCGACGGGAAGGGCCCTCCTGCGCCAGCACATGGACAACACCGGGGAGGACCATCCGCTCAACAAGCTGCGCGTGGTCATTGAGCCAGGTCTGTGGGAGCGAGGTGTGGGGCTAGGGGCAGCCCTGCCCCTATGGGGCTTCCTCCCTGCAATACAACCAGTGCTGGTGCCCAAGGGAGGCGATGGCTCCAGGAGGGATATGATGGATGCGCAGCCAGCATGGGAAGTGGAAATCTCAACACATGAGGGCTGTTTTCTGTGCAGGTTCCTGAGGGCTTTCCCTTTCCCTAGGTATCAATCCCGAGGACACATACAACGAAACACCCTATGAGAAGGGGTTCTGCTTCGTGAGCTACCTGGCGCATCTCGTGGGGGACCAGAGCAAGTTTGATGCCTTCCTCCAGGTCGGTACAAGGAGGTGCCAAGTCACATGAATCCCTTTAGTGGGAGCACAATGGGATTGTGAGGATGGGCTGGACAGGGCTGCTGGGGAGAGGAGGAGGAGATGAGAAACAGAGATGTTCATGGGGGGATGAGATGAGGGCAGAGCTTGTCCTCATGCCCATGGCAGCTGGTGGCAATGCCCAGAGGTGTCCTGGGGGGTACAGGGGCTGGCGTGGGCTCAGCAAGGGTAAACCCCCATGAGATGGAGCAGCACTGCTGGGATGAGCACACGCAGCATCATGCCCTGGCCATCCCCGCAGGCCTACGTGAACCGGTTCAAGTTCCAGAGCATCACAGCAGACGATGCCCTCGGTTTCTTCCTTGAGTACTTCCCGGAGCTGAAGAAGAAAGGCGTGGACTCCATCCCAGGTCAGCGCCTTCCTGGCCAGGGGACTGGGCTCTGCTTTGCAAACCAGCACCCATGGGTGTCGGAGCTGTTCCGTGTCCCTCAGACCCTGTGCACATTGGTTTTGTGTTTCAATGGAGACAACTGCCCTGTCCTGGCCTTGTCCCCATCCCCGGGCAGGTTTGCTGGTGCTGGGGATGCCCTCAGAGGATGCAGTTTGGGCTCAGCTCTCCCTGCTTCCCTGCAGGCTTCGAGTTCAGCCGCTGGCTGGACACTCCGGGCTGGCCGCCCTTCCTGCCCGACCTCTCGCCTGGGGATGCGCTGATGAAGCCGGCAGAGGAGCTGGCAGAGCTCTGGGCAGCCGATGGCTTGGACGTGGAGGCGATTGAAGCCGTGGACATCGCGGCCTGGAGGACGTACCAGCTGGTCTACTTCCTGGACCAGGTCCTGCAGAAATCCCCCCTGCCACAAGGTGAGGGCCAGCACATCCCCCGGGGCTCTGCTGCCCAGAGGGGACATGGGGTGCCATGTCCTGGTCCAGCCAGTTGGCCAGGGATGTGAGACCACATCAGAAGGACTCATGGTTGCGTGGCCATCCGCCCGTCTCCACTGCAGTCCAGCAGTGCGGTTCCTGGTGTCCGGGAGGCCTCTATCTGTGTGGTGGGGAAAGGGAAGCCAGGGAAGCATGTCCCTAAGATGCATGGGGACATCCCAGAGGGTTTGCACATAGCCGGGATGGGCTCACTGGGTCTCCTCGGAGTAGGAGCAGGCCAAAAGCTGCCGTGTGGATGGTGACCATCCCCTCTTGCAGGCAACGTGGAAAGGCTGAGCAAGATGTACCCAAAGATCTCCAGGTCCCAGAACGCCGAGCTGCGACTCCGCTGGTGCCAGATAATCCTCAGGAACGACCTTGAGGCTGAGTACAGCAAGGTCAAGGACTTTCTCCAGAGCCAGGTTTGTCCCTGGGCAGTGGTGGCTGTGCCTGGCAGCGTGCACTGGGGCAGAGATGGGCATGGGGCACAGGAGCTTCAGTGCCAGAGGGCCAGGGGTTGGCTCTTGCTATTGATAGAACAGATTGGTTTGTGTTGAAAGGACCTTAAAGCTCATCCAGTTCCAACCCCCAGCACACGGGGGGTGCCCATTCCTCTGTGTCCTCTCTCTGGTGAAGAGCAGGGTGCTGCTGGGGGTGTTGTGCCCTGGGAGGGGAGATGTGGGGCTGGAGCCAGGGAGGAGGCTGGGCTGTGACCCCCGCTCTGTCTCCGCAGGGGAAGCAGAAGTACACCCTGCCCCTGTACCGCGCCATGTGGGCCGGGTCGGAGGCAGCCCGGGCCCTGGCCATGGAGACCTTCTCTGCTACAGCTCCCCAGCTCCATGTCAACGTCCAGAACTACGTCAAGAAGATCCTGGGCTTGGAGGTGGCTGAGGCCTAGTGCAGCCGGGGTGCTCCTTGGCAGGGCCTCGCTGCTCCCTCCTTCACTGCACGTTTCCTCATTAAAAGCTGTTCTTTTTCCTCCTGTTCCCGTTCCCAGTGAGGCTCAGTGGGAATCCTGCTCCCCCTGCCCAGGAGCCAGGCTCTCATCCCACATGAGGACCCTGCCAGCTCTGGTCAGGGATGCGCAGGTTCCTCCAGGAGGCTGGTGGCTTCTCCTGGTGCTGGTATAGGAGGGATGGGTCTGGCGCTGCCATCTTCAGGGCTGGAGCAGCTGGAGGCTGGTCCCTGCCAGGCTCCTGCCGAGCCATCACCGATCCCACGTGTAAAGTAAAGGAGTAAAGCTCCTCTCCTTTCTGTGGCATGGGAAGCATCCAGCATGCAGGGAGCTGGGGAGCTGCTGCTGAACTGGCTGGGAAGGGCTCTGCCTTCATTCACCTTCCTGCAAAGGCAACGACTAATGAAGCCACTTCAGTGTGAAATCAGTGAGGAGCTGCAGCACAGTTATTTTTAACAAAGTGACCTTCATCAAGCTCAGAGCTCTTTTTGCTTCGTTTTGTCCAAAATGAAAGCCAAGTCAATCATGAAATGCCAGGGGAAGATGTTAACTCTTTATTAATAAATTGATTTAGAAAGGCTTAGCGAGACAGGATTAATGGATTTGGTGTGCAGGATGGACCACTGTAATCTTCTAGTGTGACCTGCTGCAGAGCAAGGCCTGGCCCTCCTGCAGCCCACCAGTGGAGGCAGCTGCAAAAGGGTTTATCTTTTAAGTCCCTCCATCCTGGTCCAACAGTGACAGCCTCACTGCAAACACCACGCTCTGCTTCCAGTTTATGTGACTTCCCCTGTGTCAGCTGAAGTTCTTTATAAATAGCCTTGAAATCCTGTGTTTCAAAGTATTAACGCCAGCCTTCGTCACGACTGCTTTCTTGTACAGTATAAAAGTAATAATGGGCTTGATTCTGAACTTGGTTACTCCCCAAAGCACATGGACTAAATTAATTCCTGCAATGGTTTCAATCTGACATTTGCGTAAGAGAGACCAAACCCTTCGCCACAAAGGTACAAACCAAGCAGATCCACAGGAGAGCACGGCTGTGTCCATGCTCCTCAGGGCCTGCTGTACTGGGTAGACACTGGGGAGCAGCTCGGTATGGAATGGTAGAAGAGAGAGTCAGCCATAAAGTGCTAGTTGGTTGGAGGAACAAGGGAGAAGCTTGATTACCAAAGCGTGTCAAATGTCTGAGCCCAGCTCTGCGCACTGCTTGTCTGAGATGTGGTTAGCTAAGGACTCTATGATGTCAAGGAGGAGGAGCTGACTCAGGGAGCGGAGATTTGGCAACTTGGAGACCTTCAAGGAAAAGAAAAACAGAACAGAAAACAACAGAAAGAAATTAAAGCCCTCCCCCAATGGCAGCTGATGTAGCACCAGTTCACCCCAGCCACCCCATGTGAAACAGGCAGAGCCTGGGCACGTACGGCAGGAAATCACAGTCCTGGGCTCAGGTCATGGCTTCCTGCACTTGGAACCCAGTTTCAGACTGCTGCATGGAGGGCATGAGATGGAGAACAGCAGAAATGCTGACCCCAGCACTGCCTCTCTGAGAAAGGAGGGTAATTACTGTTTATAGTGACAACCCTCCTGCTAATGGATGCCAGCTAAGCACTCCTGAAAGCAAAGCTGGGCACCGGCACAGCCGTGAACTTTGAAGCCTGTGTGTTTCTACTGAGAACGTGACTTAGGACCTGATCTCTTCACCCTGTCTGCTCCTATGGAGAGGCTGTGCTTAGTGTCCATGCTGGTGGTGCTGGCTTTCCTCCTGCGGTCAAGGCAGGTCACTGGAGCACAAGCCAACAAAAACCTTCACCGCGTCAGATACATGAGAATCTACAACAAGCTTTATGCTCTGAAGACTGTTCAGAAGCTCAACTGTTACCAAAAAGGAGCTCTACACATTCCTTCCTTCTCCACAACCTCACAGTAATGAGCCAGGAATCCCTCTTTTTAACATACATGCCCAGCCTTGAAGGCAGACTCTGCTTGACTACTTGCCCAACCAGTACTCACTGCTCACCTCACTCTAAGCTTGACTGTGATAAAGATGTCCTGAGCATCTTTTGAAGCCCAGGAAGGAAATGGCTGAGATGCTTTCAGAAAGAGCTCAGGACTTGTGCTTGAAGTAATAATATCCCCAAAATAAAGGTCTATGATGACTGGAAGGGAAAGGGACCCCCTTAACATGGGTGGGAAGCACTGTGGAGGAACAGATCAGGGTGTCAGTACAAACACTTCAGAACAGCAGTTTTATTGGGCATTTTGCACAATACTGACACACAGGAGCCTAAGCCCATGTTGCCCAAAGCAGCAAACCTCTGGGCACAGCTCTGCCATTAACGTTCTTACTGGGGGGAAAACTCCTTGACAGTCGGCATTAAGAACAGCGTTAATCAAGCTGGAAGAACAGGAGATGCCAAGGGCCATCCACCCGGCCTGTCCAAGCCTCCATGACCTGCCAGGCTGGCACAGCTAGAACAGATCCCCCTTCAGAGCCTGCAGCTTGCCAAGGAGCCCAGCCACACACAGAGGCACCCAGCACAGGGCCAAAACTCACACACTGAAGCTTCTCAAGCCAAAGAAAAACATTGCATAATGAAGGTTTCTTCATGCACATCTGCTTGACAGGCTTCCAGCCACAGCCTGAGCAAAACTGTTCTAGCAGTCAACAGTTTAAATAGAAAACATTTCCACATACTCTGGTGAGTGGGATACAATTGAGGAACGCCCTTCAGCTCCAATCTCTGCCATGGCGCAATGTTCATCTCCCCCCAGCATGTTCTGCTGAGATTTGTGCCAACCTGTTTGTCTTCCTGGGGCCTCCCCAGGAAGCTGAGACCATGAGATCTCAGCTCTCGGCGACTGTAGCCCCAGGAGATGCCCCAACTGCCTGTAACTCACAGTGGGATCATTCCCCATCCCCTGCGGAAGCTGCAGGAGTCATGAGGCCAGAAGAAAATCCACCAGATGAAGGCAGGGGCTGTAACCTCATGCTGGGACCCGTCGCTGGGAGTGCGATTCCTGGATGCTGGCTCCACTCTCGAAGCTTTTTATGCATTTTCAGCTATTTCTGGATGTAAAATGCATTGCACTTGGGCAACTTAGGCATTTAATAAAGAGCCTGAATAGCTCCCTGTGTCTCATCTTCAGATACAGACTGGACTGAGCAGTGCTTTCCTTCCCCACAGGCAGCGGTGGAGGATTGTGAGTTTAAATACACAAAAGAGAGCGAGCTACCTGAATACTAACTTGGGAATTACTATCAGTAAGTGCACAGCATCCAGAAATCCCAATTCCTGTGATTTATCAACCAATGTCAACAATGCTGATACATTGTGCAATGAACTGGTGACACGCTGGGAAACTCCCATGGAGGGATCATATCTCACAAGAGCAACTGAATGGTAATACCCTTATTCTCTCAAGTGAGGACAGGAATATCAGCACATCAGGCTCTTGACCTTTCCTATCACTAATGCATCATCCCACGTATCAGAACATGGAAACTACAGAAAGCCCAGCCAGGACATGGTAATTTGCCTTCTGGGCACATGGCAGTATAACATCTATGACAGAGAATACTTCAAGGGAAATATGAACAGCACACTCATAACTGCCAGCGAAAGAGAGATTTGTGCCCTCAATGTATCACAAACTTATCTTGCTATACACATGAGAACCCAACAGTGGCATGGCACAAAATCAACAACTGGAACAAGTGGAAATGGAAGCAATTGTGGGTAACTTCTGTTCTGGAAGGTCTTTACATTACCAGACCCTGCTGTTCTAGTCTTTCATTTATTTTTGGTGTTTAAACTATGCCTGGCAGACTTGTCAGGGAATATCAGCAACACTCAGCCAGTCTCATATGAGAGAGAGTGAAATGGATTCCTATATTAATGTGTCTTTAACCAACGCAGTGACAGAGGACAGCAGCTCTCCAAAGCCCCAGAAAAGATGCAACCAACCTTGGTGAACTGATGAACGATGATGTGCAGGCAGTGCCTCTTCATGTCCAGCGCCTGGGTCTTGTCAGCTGCCTCTAAAATCTAGAGCAAAAGCAAGGATGTGATCTTCCTTCTGCACAGCTCAGAGGTACAGTGCACGAACACTGTTCTGACTCAGATGAGGTAATTCCTCTGAGCTAGGGAAACATCTCCAGTTTTCATCACAAACCTGAATCTTCTCTGAACTACTGAAAACTAAAGTCTTGGATTTAAATGTATTGAGTCCTCAGGAGATAATCAGTAGGAAACTGCAGATCTGTTTCAGAGCCAGGTTCCCTGAAGTGCCCGAGTGAGACTGGCAAGAGCCAAAAGCAGTTAATGCTCGAATAGATTCTGCTCGTGTTGCAGAGGATTCAGTTTGCCTACCTAGTAGATGGCATTGTAGGCTTTCTTATCAGAATATTCTTTGTTAGCTTAAACTTCATTGCCAGATCCTCTTAGCATTTACCCATAAAACAAGATTAACGTCACCTGCACATCACCATTTGCCCTGGTACAAATGCCTACCAAAGAAGGGTTTGGAGTTGAGTGCAGTGCACATGGTGCCTCTTAAAAAGACCCTTAGAAACACTGGTCTACAATGGGGGGATGAGGAACATCCCGTTGGCCAGCTGAGCACTATCTACTAAACACTTCAGCACAGGAGCACTAGTGACACAAAAGGCAGATAAGGAAACAAACCCACTGAAGCCTGTGCTCCTACACACATCAGCCATGCAGGGCCACTGGCATTAGAAGGGTCTGTGCAGCCTCAGTGGATGTGAGTTTGGAGGCAACTCAGTGAACCTGGCCCTAAGGGTACCCAGTTGAGCAGACCCTTCCCTGTATCTAAGTCAAGTGATTAATGAAGGCTGCTTGGGGACAATTACCTGTAGTACATTCTCCACTGTGACATTCATTTCTAGGTTCTGCTTACAATAGGCTTGCAGTCTGTTGTTGGAGAAGCCGTAATAGTAAGGTGCAGCAAAGAGGTAGCTATTCATCTCATTAAGGAAACAACTGTAAAGCAGCTGTGGCAGAAGTTAAAATGCAGCCTTGAGCAGCAATCTTCCCAGGCTCTGCCTGGCAAGCTAGAGCAAAAGGAAGGTGAGCTGCTGTCCATGCACTTTAGGCAGATACTTCAATTCCTTTAGATGGAAGGATACAGGGAGTCTTCAGGAGGCATGTTTACTTCTCCATAATAAATGTATCGAAGCATCGATTCAAATGCTTGCTTGCTGGGAACCATTTCACCTATAGAAATATTCACTTGCCCATCTTCTGGCATGAAGGAACGGAACATGGCTTCAAAGTAACTGGAAAAGGAAGTAAAACTGATATACACATTCCGCAGACAGATGGTTTAACCCAGTGTTGTTCAGAGGCTGCTATTAAGCACTGCAGCTTCAAAGAAGCAAATTCAGGTGACAACCTGGGCAAAATCACTGCTACATGATTGGGTTTATATGTCTGCCTGTGAGAGAACTCCAAACATAATCCCCCTGATTTCCATCAGCACTACCCCAAATTTGTCTCTGTGTCTTGAAAATTAGGACACATGGTGCTTTGATTTTTGTCTGATTTGCATAAGACCCAGTAGACAGCTTAAAGCATTATGAATTTCCTTGGTATCTGCAGGCTCCTAATCATGCAGGGGTGTTTTAAGAGCTGTGAAATGCTGCTAGTAAAATACCACGGTAACTAATACTGAATATTATTTCTGGGACTAGACAAAAATTGTGGCAGTGTTTGAAACAGCAACTTTATGTGAACACTTCATGTCTGCCAGAACGTAAAGGTGCAGGTACACAGAACACAGAAGCAAGGGACAGACTCCCTTCACTGCCATACTGAGGAGGGAGAACAGTCCCCACCTTCAGAAGGGTGAACTTGCCTCCTTGACAAAGTACAGGAACAATCTAATCTCTGTTATGCACCATTTCTTGCTATGCTTATTCATACCCAGTCTTGAATACAAGCAAGGGAGAAAGAGATTCAAACTTGAGGTGATGCAAAATCGACGTTCACCATCAGAAGACTCTTTCTGACCTCAGTGGACATTTCTGACCTCAGTGGACATTTGGTGCTTTCCACTTTACTGAAAACACCTTATGTTTTGCACCCTCTTTCCTTTCCTGTGATTGTACAGATTCTTTGTCTTGCACTGCAGCTTCTTACACATCCTCTAGAGAACCTCTCCAGTTTTAATTTCCTCCAATCCTTCCCTGCTGGGTATCAAATTGGAAAAAACCAAACCATTTAACCACTGATGCTTAAAGGCTTATTACACTTACTGAGCAAAGATGTGTCTTAGGCTTTATGTGGATACAAAGTTCCTCCCTGTCTTCTAAAAGAGGTAGCTGCCCTACAGACTGCACAGCACTGCACTTTACCCAGCCTCACCTGGAGCGGGCAGCCAGGATGGCTTTATGTGCTGGCCGTGGGTGGCCATCCAAGAGAAGGATGATATCACAGAACTCAGTCCCAGCTCCTTCCAGGTAAGCCTTCATGTCCTGAATTAAGGATGTTCCTGAAAGTTAATGTAATGAGATAGTTAAGGACGTGATAGTTGCAGATGACCAGGTACTATCAAACTAATACATGGCAAAGCCATAGCTCCAGCCCCTCTTTCCTTTGTTTCCTAGCCTAAGCAAACCATTAGCAATGCAAAACCAGCACAAGTAATCAGGTTAAAAAGCAGAAGGTTACCGATGTCAAGCGGCTGATCGGAATGTGTTCGAACAGGAGGTTGCTGCTTTCTCCGTATAATCTCCACTATGAGGGATGAAGAAAGATGCTCAAACTCCTTCATCATTATTACCTGATTAAAATGGGATTCCTTCACCACAAAGTTCAGGCAATGTTCCTTAAAGAAAACACCAAACCAGTATTAATAACAAATTGATGGTTTAGCCTCTGAAGTCATCCCACAGCATCACATGCATGTCACACATGTAAACAACCATCGTTTCCTTACAAGCCTCCACATGGGTCCTACGGCTGGAGCTATCAAACAGTGACCTCCTCACCAAGGGACCATTTCAGCTCCTACTTGAACAGGAAACTCAGGACAACTCTAAGCATCTAGGAAAACCTGACTGAGAAATAATAACAAGGAAAAGATTCATTGTCTTCCATCTAGCTGCTCTGAAAGAGGGATCTCAGGAGATGCTGGAAACCTCACGGAGCTAACTAAGATTAGTTGCTATCTCATAATAATTCTTTATACAATTAGAAACCAGAAGTTAATTAGAAGATTGAAGAGGTCTCAACACTCTCCATTAAGAATACAAACAATGTGCAGGATTTCCTTGTGTGGATTTTGCCTTAACTCTCTCTGTAAAGGCTGCATCAGTCTGAAAGAGTCTTGTAGGCTCCTGTATGACAAACCTGCTGTCACAGGAAATCAGCCTGGAGGTATCTACTCTACCCTGACTTTCAGCAAAGCCCTTGACCCACTGTACAGAGAACTGCAAACACATTTTGGTTTTCAGTAGAGTGTTTTTCAGATCAAAGCCATGAAAACAGAATTTAGATCACACCCAGATAAAAGAGCCTGGTTGCAGTGTCTGTATAGAACAGTGGGCACAGAAAACGCACTGGTTCCATCCTGCTGCAGTGAGAGTGAATTGATGGAGAGCCAAAGTCACTCTGCCCTCTACATCCTGAAATACACCCTGAAATCCCTGTAGGGCAGATATGCAAAAACATCACTTAGTGAAAAACCTACATAATATTGGTGAGCAACGGCAGGCCAGCCCACCCCAACATACACTGAGGCAACTACAGTTATAGGAAAGAACTGAATTTGCTCTTGCAAAACGTTTATTGCATAAATTCTATTTGTTAAACTTCCTTATCAGTTCCTCTGGATGCAAACTGGGATCACCTTTAGCTGATCCAGCTGAAGCTTGTTGGCATTTTCACACACAATGAGCACGTTCTGCAGATCCACGGATGCTTCAATGTATTGAAGGCAGAGCTGTTCCAGTCGAGAGAGCTTGAAGTTTAAAGCTAGTTTGTATACATCCATAATAAGTAACACATCCTGCACATGCCCTGAAATGACAAGAGATAAAAATGCTGCAGAGCTCAATTTATCTTGACAATCTTGATTATGACTTTTTAAAACCCTTAAAAGAAAGGGAAGTCTCTAAAACCACTGGCAAGCTCCAAAGCCAGCAGCCCCATGTTCCAAAGTGCTCAGCTCTTAACAGTCCTGCTGCAGCCCTTGGTTTGGATGCAGTATTAGCTATCAGTTCCCTCATTCTGACAGACCCTTAGGAAGGTGCTTTGTGCTTGTGCATGCCCAGACCTGATGCTGGTCTAGAAGAAAGGGCTGAAGTAAGAAAGGGGCAGTGGGGACCCTTGCAGGCTACTGCAATGGGACTACTGGGACACCAACTCAAGGAATAATCCTCCACAGCCTTTGATTTCCTTGCAGGAGATCTGTGGCCATCTGCTGTAACTCCTTTTTGATAGAGAAAAGCCTTCTTGCATGTCACGTGCCTTCCCTGTGTCTAATTGGAAAATCCCATTTGATAAGCATGCCCAATTCTATTAGCTCAGCCTCTGGATGGATCCCCAAGGTGCTGCTCTCTGAACTGAGAGGAGCAACTAGGAATACAAATGGTCAGGACAGGGCCATTGGAGGATCCCAGCAGAATGGTGTTTGATGGGCTGGGGGAAGGGTAGCAGGCTGCCTGAGAAGCCTGTAACAAAGGGAAGAGCTCGATATGTCCTTGGTCTGATCCTAAGGGATCAGTGAACTGGCTGAGAGCGGGATCCGGCACTGTCAGCACACACCAATGAGAAGCTTCTCTCATCCCCATTAATGAGGCTTGCTCTCAAGACAGGCTGGCTCGCACGGAAAGCCTTGCAGCAACTGCATACAAATCATTCTTTCCCTGAGAATTACCTTTTATAGACAGGAAAGATTATGGACTGAAGCCCGAGCAAACCTTTCAGCGCTAGGACGGACGTACCTTGCTTTACCTTACTGTGCCATGTGGCTACAGCTTCCCCAGCCCTTCCAGCTGCAGTTCCCCCTGGGTATCCACTCTGACTCCCACAGCCCGACACACCTCATCACTCAAGCATGGCCATTAGATTTGCTGAGTGGGAGCTGAGAGATCTTTGGCTATTACCTCCCAGCCTGCAAGTGTTTGTAAGCAGGGGATCTTCAGTGAATGCATCAAATCGATTTCTCCTTTCTTGAGGCATTCTTTCGGATTGGCGCTTTGAGAAGATGATAAATCCTCGCTTGCTTTGCTTTTCTGTGTGGGCTCAGTTTGCAGCGGATCAGAACAATGCCAGAAAAAAGGAATAAGCCAATGAAGGCTCCATGGTCCTTGCAGACAGTGTTCTGCATGTGCAGAACACCACAGCACCTTTGGGTTTAGTTTGTGGTTTATTGATCATCTGCAAATGCTTGCTCCTACTCTGGGTCAAAGTAACTGTTTCCTGCCCAGCTGCGGCAGGTTCCGAACCCTCTGTCCTACCTTTGCGAGGGTACTTGATTTTATCTGTATACAGGAACTGCATGAGCACCTCGAAGGGCTGCGCCTCAGCCTCTCGGATGGGCACTTCCAGCAGCGGCTGCAGGCGGCACAACTTGACATTCCCACCAATCCCATCCCTCTGACAGGTCGCATGTCCCTCGTCTTCAATGTCTTGCTTTGATTTCTAATGAGATGGAATAAACGAACATGGTAACCAGGCTGTGTCAGCTCTCACGTTACTGTCAAAGCAGAGGAAAGATCCTGCTCATGATTGCATTCTTTAAGATCCAAGATCTCCCTATCTTCAAAGTTACCTTCACAAAGACAAGGAATTCATGCCTTAGCCCTACCGTTCCATATCCAGCGACAAACATGGATCAGAACAAGTGTGAGCTCCTGCATAAAGCTCAAAAGCAGGACCTCAGAAAAAGGCAGGAATGAATTCATGTTTCTGCCCTCAGCAGGAACAGCATTTCTCCTTGGAGAAGGAAGACGGAGGAGCAGGCTCCACAGACCCCTGCTTTGTAAAGTCAGACCTCAAAGTGCTGCAACAGATGTATTTTAAGCCACTGCATTACTTCAAGTTTCACTTTGACAGCCTTTACCTCCAGCCTTAACCAGTGAAGATGGAGGGCTTGGGGTGGCAAGGCAATTAACTAAGGGGCAATGAGGCACCCATATGTCTTACTGCAGATTATGTGCTACCAGTTCCTCAAGAGCAGTCAAGTATTTGCTGTTAAAAAGCTGTAAGGAGCAGAGACACCAGACCTTCCACTCTGGGAAAAGCCAGGAAATGCTAAGGTAAAGGGAACAGAGCCAGCTCCAGACCTCAAAGCTGCCTTCCCTCTGATCTGTCTGATCTCACAGGCCACCCCCGAGGACACGCAGCTTCTGTCCTCCCCAGAGGCAGGGGTATCCTCAGGGATACTCCACAAGATTAGAACCTGACAGCTACAAGAGCTCCCAAGAGCCATAGTGCCAAATCCAGATAACAGGATTAACTTGGGCTCCTCCATGTTACGCTCCTCACCAGGCCTGATACACATCCAGCAGACTCTGTTAATGCCAATTACCCTCTTTCCTTCCCTTGCTCCAGAGCACCTCAGCATCAGGTTCTGCTCTGGTGCCACAAGTGTCTCAGCAGATACTACTTGTGTTTCCTGACAATGTTATTTCCAGAACGGGGCAGAACAAGCATCCCCCTGCCACGAGATCACTTCCCTCTAAGACTCACCTGTTTCAGCCTCTCCCTTGCCTGCATGATCTTCTTCTTCAGCCACTTGCAGCGAGCTGTAACAATCGCAGTGTGCCCTCGGACTCGTTCCTCCTTCTGTCACAGGCAAAGGAAGAAAACACATTGAACTTGTAGACCCAAATCCCACAGGGGTGGTGGCAGATGGCGGAAGTCGTGCAAGCCTGGGCTGAGCTCCAGGTTACGATACATTCACTTGAAGTTAGAATCAAAGGCAGCCTTGCATTTGCTCTGCACATACAGATGAAATCCAACACTCACTTTCCTTAGAGCCTAATGGCAACCACCATTTGGAAAGAGTCTTTGTTACGTTCACCAAGTGGAAGCTGCTGCGTAGGTTCAGTGTCACAGATATTGCTTCTTAGTGCTGCATCTGAGGTTTGGTTTCATTTTCTATTTTATTTCAGTCATTAAAATTGCTCTTGAAATGATCTGCAAAGCATTGACTGCTCTTTCCAGGGAACAGCTGGGACCTCAACTGAGTACAGAGGTCATTAGTACCATTTTCATATTACAACTCCATATGCTATATATATTTTGGTCAATGAGAAACTGAACATGAGCCGGCTTCAGTGTGTGCTCGCAGCCCAGAAAGCCAACCGTATCCTGGGCTGCATCAAA
>JANHGB010009742.1:0-20697 GCA_026283785.1 Coracopsis vasa | reverse complement strand
GAAATAAAATAACAGTGACTATTTTATTGAACATTGTTTTAATACCATATCAAAACACCTTGACTAATGAAGGAAGCCCTCCCCCAAGCTCTGAACTCTTTGAAGGTTTTGTTTTTTTTTTCCCTTGTTTTTAATATATAAATACAGAAAGGTTTCCCGCAGGGGCACAGCCACCAGCAGGGGAGGCCTCACCAGCAAAAACATACCCACCGTGCCTGGGGATGGGCTGGGGGATCACTGTCAGGACCTGACTCCATCTTGGCACCTCTGGCAAAGCCACTGCCATGGCCAGGGGTGGCCAGGGAGAGGCCATCAGGGACCTTCCCCATCCCCTCCTCAAAAGGGCTCAACTCCAAGGAGACGGCAAGGAAGGAGTTTTGGCAAGAGGAGCCCAGCAAGGGGTGGCAGAGGGGCAGTGGGATGCTGTGGCTCTCCAGTCTCTGAGTGGTTATAGCCGAGTTAAAGAGTGACCAGTCTGTAAACATCACTGGGGCAGGAAAGCTCAAATTGAAGAATACAACAGTCAACACAAAGCTTCAGTTGTGGTTGGTGGTTTTTTTCTTTTTTTTTTTACCATTTTCTTTTTTTTTCTTCTTTTTTTTTGTTTTTTGTTTTTTGTTACTCATTGTAAACACTTGATAGACAGACCCCTGCGGCTCAGCAGAGGGGAGCAGTGTCCCCATTCCCAGCATAGGGCAGAGTCCCCATCTCACGCTGCTGGGCCTGGGGTGGAGATCTCCAAAGGGGAGATGAGAAAGAGGAGAAAATTCCTGTTGAGTCAGTGCAAAACCACCGAGCAGAGCCCATGGGCAGGTCCAGGTGGGGGTTGCCGATGAGGAATGCCGCATGTTCTGTTTGGCTGGCTGTTTTCCCCCAACAGTTTCCCCTTTTGTTCTGGGGTGAAAAGCCAAACATCATGGCAGGGTTCTGGCCGAGGGTGTCCCTGGGGCGTCCCTGGCAGGAAGAGCTCTCCTTGGTTACCAGCAACTGCAGAGGGGAGAGTGGGTTGCTCCACTGGTCTCACACTTGTCTTCTCCTGGATGGTTGTTTATTTTAAATTGTTTAAATAATAATAATAATAAAACAGAAAAAGGGCAAAAAAATCCAATAAAATCCAACAAACCAAATTAAAATATAATAATAATAAAAAATTTAAAAAATCACTGTTGTCCCAAGTGGGTTCAAGTTTCTGAGTTTTATTTCTGTCTTCTTGAGGAATTTAAAGTCAGCCCAAAACTCCAGGAGGGGCAGGGGGGATGGGGAGAGGAGGTACAGCAGGTATAGAAAGGTGCCCTGAAAAGGCAGAGAGAGATGATCCCAGGTGAGGAGCAGGACAAGAGGTAACAGCCTCAAGCTGCACCAGGGGAGGTTTAGATTGGATATTAGGAACAATTTCTTCACCAAGAGGGTGATCAGATATTGGAACAGGCTGGCCAGAGCAGTGGTGGAATCACCACCCCTGGAAGTGTTAAAAAAACACGTAGATGAGGCCCTCGGTGATACGGTTTAGCAGTGGTCTTGGCAGTCCTGGGGTAATGGTTGGACTCAATGATCTTAAAGGTCTTTTCCAACTCAGTTGATTCTATGATTCTACATCTGGTTTGATCCATTTATAGCTATTCAAAATTAGAGTAGCAGTATTTGCACAGAATACTTATATTTATAGATACTTATGGTCTCATGACAATACTATCAAGATAACAAAACCTTTATTTTTCATGAAGCCATATCAACTAGTATTAACTATGCATGATTCTTCCCTGTCAGCACACTATATCGGATACTTATATTGGGGTACGCAGCCCACAGCTACAGGGATCATCTAATTCACCTTCTTAAATATTGACAGTTCAGCCTCTTCTAGTTATTGAAGTTTTTCCAAACTGAAAAGGGTCCTATACCTTTTCAGCCAATACAGAATATTCTTGTTTAGAAAGCAAGTTACCCTAATAAATGGTTAGCAACCTCCCTGGTTACCAGTGGGGATTAATAACTCAAGGATGCTTAAATACTCCTTTATAAATATTAAGTTTCCAGGCAGGTTATAAACTGCTTAAAATTAAAGATAAGTCAAATATTTCTTACTGAATACTTCTCTTGTTTTTGTCTCATGGCTAGTGATTTAATTATTTTACTGGCATTATGGGCTGTTGGTACTCCTGAAAAAGTGGGAAGTATAGATTAGAATGGGAATGTACACTGCAGAAATGGAACACAGTAGTCTCTTGTAACAATTAGAGTGATTCTCTAGCTATCAGAATTGAGATCTCTATTGGAAAGCAACTGCAGAATAATGCCCACAATATAAAGTGGTATTTCTGGAAGGGAGGTCAAAGCATAAGGTTTTGATTTCCTACATGAAGCAGGGCTAAGAGTTTACCCAACTTTTCTGCTTTCACCTGAACACATTTTTAGTTTAAACTTAGTATTCAGATAATTGTTCCTTTTTTGCTGCTTGTGGAGCACTTCATTTGAACCTTGATAAGAAGCTGTTCACACTTTCCAGGACAGATAATCAAACAACAGGAAGAAACCAAGCATGGCTTTAGACAGGAATGACATCTCAAATCTGTTCTGCAAGGTATTTATCACAAACTGTGGCCCCTGTTTCAGTTTGAACCCATCACCCCTTGTCCTATCACTACTCATAACACTTGACAACATCAGTTAGATGTTCCCTGGTGATGGGAGAGTGGCTGCTGCTTCCATTCACCACCTGGCGTCAAAACTAATAATAAACCCCTTCAAATTTGGGTCAATGTGAACTGAATCTCCTATTTTGGGGAAAAACTCTTTCCTTTCTGTTTCCATTTCGGGTCAGCAGAAGTCAGCGGACCCGACAAGCATCTCCTTGTGAAAAAGAAGTTAATTTCTGTGTGGAGCCCTCATTTTGTGCTGCAGAAATCAAAGGCAGCGCGTCAAGGCTTGGCAAGGCTTTCAACTGTGCTCTTCTGTGCTGCTGTCACTTAAAACAAAGGCTGGTTTCTGCTGGAGCTCCTCTGATCTGGGTCTACAAGTGCCCGTGGGCCCCAGAGGAGCTGCTTCATCCTCAGTGCGAGGTACTTGTGGCCAGGATTTGGTACCTCAATGTGCTCTGGTGGCTGGTTCACCTCCTGAATAGCTGCTTGGAGGTGCAAAGGGACGCAGGGGGAGGCTCTTCAGTCTGCTCTTGCAAATTAGCTTCATTTCTCTTAATTAGTGCCACTCGCTAATGAGCAGCCATCCCTTCAGTGAAGCCAAGGAGGGGGAAAGCAGCGCTGTTGGCTGAATTACATGCCCTGTAGAGCAGTTTGGCATCTTTCCCTTGTATGGGAGAAGCAAATGATGCAGAGAGCTTTATCTTTGGGGCTTTTTTACTGTTTTCAGCCTCAGAAGTCCCTTTCCTGTCCCCACGAGGATGCTGTCTTATGCTTTTGTTGTTCTTCAGGTGATGGTCCCTATGCAGATGTGCCTGGATAAGCCCACTTGCTGCTCCATCACCTCAACCATGCTAAGGTGAGACATCACTTGCTGGGGGCACAGGCTGCGTGTGGCAGCTGTGATGGAATAAAGATGGGATTCCTCTGTGTGTAGGTGACTCCAGGGACTAAACTTAATGATCTGGAAGGAACATGTACCTGGAGGAGACCCAGAAGCTGGTGATGTGACCACTATGAATGTGTCTCCTGAGGAAGCTGAAGACCCAGAGGTGGGGAACGAACCCATCCTCACTGCAGGTACGCTCGGTCCGCTTTGATGGAATTCTTCTTTCCACAGCAGCTCTGCCCTTGCTGCAGCACTGTCTTGGAGGCTTTCCAGCAGCTCCAAGGAGAGGAGTGGTCCCTGGCCAGCGAGACTGAGCTGGAAGTGGAGCTGTGCAGCTCTGCCATCCTTCCTGCCTAAGATAGGTCAGTTTGGGTGATGTGACCCTTGGCAGAGCATCCCACAGCCCTTTCCTTGCTGGCAGGGCCATCTCTGTCCCTCTGTTAGCACCCAGCAAAGGTGTGGGGCCCCCAGCCGTGACAGTGATGCTGGAGCTCTGCTTGGGTTGAAACGCCCTCGTCAAACAGCCACAGGATCTATCAGTGGGATATATTAGATGGAAAACCCTGGAAAAATGGGGATGAAAGTATGGGGATGGTCCTTATTGCTGCATCCCCATGCAGGCCCTTGGGTGAAGTGCAAGTGGAGAATGTAAAAGGAGGGGAACCACTGGGTCTGGCTGCCCTGCAACTAGATCTGTCCTGACGCGAACTATCCTCTGCCCGATGAATCCGTCTCTCCTGGTACAATAACTGCTGCTGACATTCCAGAAGCACGTTTCTTCCCAGAGGCATTCCTGTATCACTTCTCCCACCGCTGAAACGCGGCCATCGGCAAGGCTGGGTGCCCATCCCTCACCCTCCCTTGGTGGCGAGCAGGGCAGAGGGATGCTGTTCCACACATCCCTGGGCAAGGCAGGGAAGCACCAGTGTCAAATATCAATGGGATATATTAGAAGGAAAACCTTGGGAAAATGGGAATGAAAGTATGGGGATGGTTCTAATAAGAACAATAGCTGCATCCCCAGGCAGGCCCTCCGGTGAAGTGCAAGTGGAGAATGTCAAAGGAGGGGAGCCACTGGGTCTGGCTGCAGTGGAACTCCAGCAGGAGCTGTGGGGAGGTGGTCTTTAATGTGCCTCCTGAGCCAGCTTTCCTAAGTTGATGCATTTTCCATGTTTTGGATCTGCTCCCTGTCCCTGCTCACATGTGTCTTCTCCTTGCAGGTGGCACCTCAGCCATGGCTGAGCATCTCTGGTCCATCGCATCCTCCTGCCACTGATGCAGAGATCAAAGCCAAACTCTGGGCTGGACAAAGAGCTGCAACCTCCTTTCCCAGGCTAACCCCAGGTTTAAGGGAATTGCTGCTCTGTCGCTGCAGGAGGTGGAGGAAGGAGCATGCAGCACTGAACAAATCCTTTCTGACAGCAGGGATAGGCCGTGGCCTTTGCGATGGAGCTGAGCTGAGAGGCAGCACTGCTGAGCCTCCTCTTCCAGTGCTGCTTGATGGGGACCATGCCTGTTGTAGCATGATGCGTGGAGATAAAGTCAGCAAAGGCAGGTTTGGACTTCTTGGAAGTGGGCTTGGACTTCTTGGAAGTGGGTTTGGGCACCTTTGAGCCCCCCTTGGATGCTGGGTGCAAGCTACACCCATAACTTGTGCTTCTGTTTTCAAGCTTTATTGCTGGCTTCATCCCCTTTATCTCCAGTGGTACCCTTCAAGGGTTCTCCTCTCCATGAACCATTGTGCCCAACTGGGATGGCATCAACTGGACACTGGCACAAACCATGCTGGGGCTGGGACACCTTCCCCTGGCAAACCATGAGGCCCAAAAGGTTATTCCCAGCCCAGGGTGTTCCCAGCCAAGCAGTTCCCATCCCTGGGAGAAGCTGAGCCCCTCTGCCCCATGTCCAGAGCTTGTGAGGGCTGCATTGCTGGGGCTTGTCCTTGCCTCCATCAGCACCGCCAGCCGAGCTCATTTCCCCAGTTAAGCATTCTTAGTCCTTGAGCAGGAGGAGGAGGGAGGCAGCAAGGAAGGAATTTTATTGGGAAGTCATTTGTTCCTTAATTGAATTGTTCCCATTAACAGCGGTGAGGAGGAGAGGAACAAAAAGCCAAACGGGAGGTAAAGGCGCTTAATTCACTTCTGCTTGAGAAGAGCTAATATTAATAAACTTCTGGATGAAGGGATTTGCAGGGGTTTGATAGAGGGATTAGCTCCAAAATGGTGATTAGATTTCCCACAGTAAACTCCCTGATAAACAAGGGAGATGGAGAGATGCAGACGGCATCACTGCAAGGATGCGGGTCCCTCCCTGCTGCCAGACCTGGAGCACAGAGGGTCTCTCCCTGCTCTGGGATAGGGGACTTCCTCCATGCTTACCCCAACACCAAGCAGAGATGATGCCCTGAGTCCTTCCTATGGGGGTCTTGACATCACTCACCAGGAGGACCCTGCAGACCTGAGCTTGGATGGAGGTGACACCACTTAGAAGAACCATATGGACCAAGGAGCAGGGTCCCGGAGTTGCTTTAGGTGTTCATCCTCATGGTGGTCCCACCATCCACATCCCATCCTGCGGATGGGTGCTCAGAAAAGCTTGTATGAGGCTTTTTCCATGAGCACAACGTGTGGGCACTGATGTTTCATGAGTGTGGGGAGCAGAGCATTGGGTCAACCTTTGCTCTTGGGGGAAGTGAAGGAGGAGCTTCTGAGATCTTCCGTCTTGCATCTCATTTCCTTCCTAATGACGCGTTCTGTTTCAGGCATCCTGGTTCATTCCAAGCAGCAACGGCTTTGACTTTGGCCTTGTAAATCAGGATTTCTTTTTGTAATTTGGAAATGGATCTAAATGGGGGCTATGGAAGCCTGAAATAGCACGCACCGTGCTGGAGGAAAGAAACACAGTGTCCTGAGGCAAAGAGAACACCTCTGCTTGTCCTCAACCCATTTCTTTCTCTTCTATTTTGCTGAAGCTTTCTGTAAAAGTTTGTTTTGCATCAACACAAACACCTTTTTCTCCAGTTTTTGGCTTGTTCTCTGCATTAACTGTCCTGCTGTTACCTGCTCCATGGAGAGGCAGACACACACCTTCTACTGGTACCTTCGCCCAGCTGAAGAGCCACAGGACTGAGTTGGGTGAACCTCTGTATCCCACCATGCTGCATGTTTAAACCCTGCTCTTCAAGCTACCTGTACCCACCCATCATGTGCACCAGAGCCACCACAACCCATAGAAGCACCTGGGAGGCTTTTCCAAGCTGAGGTGGGTCTGTGCAGAGTCCTGTGCTATGTGCTTGTAAGGACCAAGATAGGGGAAATAGACCCTGAATCTCAGCCAGGGTCTCTGGGCTTGAAGGAGCAGCCCATTTGCTGCCAGCACTTGCAACCAGGTTTCTCTGCTGATGCTGGACCAGTGTGAGACCTTCTCTGCTTCATGGTGGGCTCTTGAGATCAGCCAAATATGCTCAGTGAGGGAAGAAAGAGCCAAAAGCTGGTCCACAGGTTGATGCTGGCTGGATGTTGGTAGTCTTCAAAGCACTGCTTGCATGGTGCAATGCTTGAGCATCCTTTAGCTTGTGGAGGCACAGAGCCACGCAAGCACTTTGGAAACACCAGTCTAGCCATCTTTTTCCCCTAACAGGGTGAAAAATTAATGCTGTTCCCATTTCTCAGCTAGAAAAGGGGGCTCAGAATAGCCCAGACCATCCAGCACAGAGGTGCCCAAATCTACTTCTGTGCTGCACAGCCCAACAGAGCAATACTCGTAGCTCCCAGCTTTATCCAACAGGACAAGTCTGCTTTCTCCTCTGTTGCCTGACCTCTCTCTCATCCCTCCCTTTGTCCTTGCTCTGCTGTTCTCAGTGCTTGGGAAGCCTGGTGAAGGAGAGTCCTGGCAGTCAGGATGGTTTATAGCTGATGAGGTCCTTTGGGGAGCCATGGCTGCAGGCTCCCAGCAGGGATGCAGGGATGGCATCGCTTTTTCCAATGCTTGTGCATCACCTGAGGTTGGCATCTGCCGAGACCAGCAGCCTGTGGCTCAGGCAGATGCTGTGGGATCCTCCTTAGGAAACAGCTTTGATTTCATTCCAGCGAGGATAGGGAGGTAGGGAGGATAGGGAGGGAAGGTAGCGCTCCCCCAGCTCCTTCTTATCGCAGTCACTGCTCCTGTCTTGTGCTCACCAGTACTGCATTACCCATCCCTGGAGACCCCAAATGGGCAGCGCTGCATCCCGACCCATGGTGTTTGCAGGATGTCCCCAGCACCTCCTGCTAGTGCTGAGCACCCCCTTGTGCCCAAGGTGTCCTCATCTGCCACCCACTTTTGTCCTCGGCATGTATGGCTTTGAGGATGAGGGGATCTGGTCCCCTCCTGGGCAATCCCAGGGATGCTGCTGCCCTCTCCCTGGCTCAGCAATCCCTGGTCCATGGGGCCAGAAGAGAGCCCTTTCCAAGGCTTCCTTCTCCCCAGAGGGTTATTTAAATCCTCTCCACGTGCTAAAGTGATGCTCCTAAATGACAGGAGCACATCAAGGCAAGGATATGGCACGTGTTTCTCCATCCCAGAGTAGGTACCACAGGGGGTTATTGCTCCCTCAGACCTGCAGCAATTCTGGATCCTGCTCTTGTCCAGCAACCCTGAGCCTATTTCCTTTATGAGATCGTGAGGTCAGTTGATAAAGATAACTTGACCTAATGCAGTTTGGCTTCTGTGGGATGTTTGACTCAGTCGTGCATCCCAGCCTGATACAAGCCCAGCAGCACGCATCCCTGCGCAGCCCGTGCTAAATGGATTAAAAGCTGGTTAATTTGGAGATCATCGGTGCTGTTCTTTGCTGTGTTTGTCACTGAGCTGAAAAGTGATATAAAATAAGTGCTGGACATATTTACATTGCTGAAAAGTGGTGGAGCAGAAAGTGGAAGCAAATAACTCATTCAATAGGGGTGGCCCCAGCAGAGCGGAGGGCTGGGGCTCTGTGGAAATCCATCTGCTATTGGAATGCCAAGGCAGACCTGGGAATGCTGAGGACAAACAGGAGGGGATGTGACATCTGTGTCCCCAAGGAAGAGCCTTGGTGGGGGCATTACCCAGACTGGAGGTGCTCACAGGGAGGGGAAGGGGAGATCTTGAAGCAGATGGTCTGCAGTCAGGACCGGCACCAAGAGCAGCGTGCCCGCAGCATCCATTCCCATTAGTGGTGCTGCTGGGGAAGCTGGGCCATGGGGCAGCCCCACAGCATAAGGAATACATGGGAGGTGGACGGACTACATGGGAGTTAGTTTTCCAACCCAAACTCATGCCACATCCCTGCTTTTTCTTTCCTGGGGAGTGCCCTTGTGTCCTGCACTGGACACAGGAGCCAAGTGCTACCTCTAATCCTCCTCTTCCCTTGTTTCCTGACCCTGCTACCCTGCATTGTTGGAAACACACCTCTTAATTGCCAGATGCTCACTTCTCTGCTAATTAACCACCTCGCAGGCATTTACTAAATGATGCTCTTTGTTCCTAATTACCAGGAAAAGGTGATTCCTGCCTCCCAGAAGCAAACTCATTTTCACCCACTGCGAAACATCTTTTCTTTCCTATGCCGTTTAAAGCAAGGAGGGCTGAGAGATCCCCAGTGTTTCACAGGGAGCCCAGCCCAGCTCCGCAGGATGGGCTGATCCTGCCAAGTGCTCTTTAGGGATTCAGGGGCTTTGTTCTCTTTCCTCCAGTCCCTTTGGAGAGCCCTGGAGCCAGCACAAGGGCTCCGCTGGCTCCAGCTCTCAGGCTGCCCACAGGCCCTCGCTGGGGGTTTCAACACGTGGCATCCCTGCTTCATGTTATCCAGGTCCTTTCTTAGGCTTTAGGGTCTATATTTGGGCATTGAGGAGCAGACATGGTCCTTGCTCAGCTGAGCTCCTGTACCAACAACTCCCTCCACTGCTTGCACACATGCAGCAGAAGTGGAAACTGAGGCATGAGGCCAGGAGCACCTTGGTCACAGCATCACACAGGATGTCCTTGCTCCGACAAGCTGCAACCCAGCTCTGATGCCTGGAGAGATCCATCCGTAGGGATCTGCTTCCCTAAAGGGGATTGAAACCCGCAGGGTCCATCAAGGTTGGGAATTCCACTGACCCGACACAACTCATTTCACTTGTGGTCCCCTGCAGCAGCTGTCTCCTGCACTGGACCAACATCCCTGTTTCCAGCTGGGCTGTGGCATTGCCGACTGATGCTCCCCATCAACAACTTGGTACTGAAGGCAAGAGGTTATTTCACCTCTGCACAATTCCCTGTGGAAGAGCCTCACTGGAAATAGGAGTCACAGCGCTGTTACCAGCTCGGACCATGAGTTGCAGTCATGCCCCTGAGCCTGGCTTTGCTAATTCAGCACATCAGCTCACATGCCGGAGCAAATGATGTTAATCCTTAGTTTTGGAAAGCCCAGGCTTTAATTTCCCACCTAAGGCATTTGCATGGCTCATTCCACTTACAGCCAAGTGGCCATCACCTCCTCATCAGGCCTGGTGAGCAAGGTGTTTCTAATGATCCAGAAAGAGAATTCCCCTTTTCCCTGCAGTCTTCCTGCACACAGTTTGCATGAAGCATCACAATGTAAAGTGCTTTTCCACTCAGGGAAAGCAAATTGCTGGACCAGCTTCTTGCAGCATCATCCTCCTCGAGGAGCAGCATCCTTGGTGCTAGAAAAGGTGAAATAGGTGCATTTAAACCCAGCCAGCCACGAATCCTTTGTGAATCCCAACCCTGCATTCACCAGGCTGTATTGCATGATGCTGTCTGACTCAAATCCCTCCCCACAGGGCATGCATAGTCCGCTTTCATCACCCACCATTTCCATACCATGGGCTGACTGCTTCCCAAGAGGGAAGGTTGATGGGAAAGGCTGGAACTCCACTGATCTCCAAAATCCCCTCATCTGAGGATTGGAATGTCCCCTGGTGAAACTGTCCTCTCCCCATGTGAGATGTCCCATTGCATGGGGACATGTCTGCATTGTAGGGATAAAGATACCCATCGAGGTGATGGCAGAGTCTTTGCCAGCATTAGGAGGTTTCAAACCCCCTGTAAACTACTTAAAATACATCTATTTCCTATTTAGATTTGGATTTAGAAAGAGCAGTGTTGCTCATCAGACCCTTTTAACGGGTACTCAGCTATAACTCCTGGCTTTTTCCCTGTGAAAGCACCCAAATATAGCCAAGGATCCGCTTAAATTACAGGCAGGACAAAACATAGGAGGCTGCTCTGATTTAATAATAACCATAATATGGATATTACTCTCCAGGCTGTGTAATGCAACACCTTGTATTATTAAATTCTTCACGCCCTGGGCTGGTTTTATTCTGTAACTCCAGTGCTGAGGTTGAGAAGCATCCAGCAGGTGGTCCCTCTGGGCTTAAATCATGCATTTTTGGGGGCCAGCATCAAAAACCTCTAATATTAACCCTGGAGATAGGTGCTGGTCCCTCCCCAGGGAGGTAATGGGAGCAGGGGCTGCTTGGGGGGAGCAGGGTGCCCTGCACACCTCTGTCTGTCCCATCTTCTCTTCCACTAGGTTATTCACAAGCCAATCTTAGTAAGAGTTAGGAGAGAGGTCGATATCTCAGGGGGAAATGGGTCTTGGATGCTGCTTATTCACAGCAGGATGGCTCCAAAGGGAGGAGCTGGAGGTGCCCAAAATGATGCTCCTGAGCCTTTACTACCAGCCACATAGATTCAGGGCTGGGGAACACAGATTATGGCTTTGCCTGTGTGTAAGAAATCACTGATCACACATTTTGGATTCATCAGGGACAGAAAATGTCACTTGAGTAGAGAAAAAGACTTCCTGGTGCTTGTCCATCCTCTGCTCCGGTCCCTGCCTTGTGCATGGGCTTTCAGCATCCCTCAACTTTGCCCCTCTAGATGAAGCCCCAGACTTGTCCCACTGTTACCACATCCCTGGCAGTGCATTTAATGTCCTGAAAGCAAGCATTTTAATAGGGGTTTCTAATTGCTGCTGCTGCTGCTGCTATAGCATCTGGGCTGGGCTTAGGGCAGGACCACAACCACCGGCACCTGGAGGATGCTGCTGGGGCTTTATTAGGGCACTGGGGTGGATTGAGGGCTGCTGTAGTGCTATGGGGACTCCAAGGGTGTGTGGCCTTGTAGGGGTGTTCCCTTTTACAGTCATCAATCCCTTAAATTTGGGACATCAAGTGGTGAGTGTGGTTTATGTGGTGCTTTTCTCACTGTTTGGGGTGGGTCTGAAGGCTTTAGAGAGCCCTTTAGTGCTTTTGAATCCTCCTTGGGGAGCAGGCTGGTGCAGAGCATTCCGAAATCATGGCTTTTGCCAGGCTCCTTGGTGGAATGTGGGAACTGGAACCCACATCTGGATCTATGGAATAGGGTTCCATATAAAGCAGGTACCTGCTGGGCTGAGAGGGTCAGGGTGGGTCATTGGATGATGCTGCCCCATGCTAGCCCTGCAGGGATGCTCCTTATCATGCTCAGTGCTGCCTTTGAGGAAGGAGCAGGTATAAAAGGAGGGAAAGAACCTATCAATTACAAAAGTTTATGGTCCAGCTTCTTAATTGCTCTCTCCTAATCACATAGTCTGTTTGCAATGCTAAGTAAATGGCTGGAAGAGCTCAGCCAAGTGGACAAGCATCCCAGGCACCGTCCCCCTTTGATTTATCAGCTAGAAAGACCTGATCTCGCAGCATGGAATGACTGGAGCTTTAATTAGTCTTCCCTGTTTTACAACACCTAATTTTTCTGCCTGGATTTGCATGTATCTCTCTGTAAGTAAGTGGCTTAAGGATGGGAAGGTGGGAAAAGCACATCAGGGTGGTTTAGGAGGAGGAGTGGGAGCTTGAACCTCAGTGCTGAGCTTGTGCTGGTCTTTGCTGAGCATCTCTTGGATGCTCTGCCTAGTGAAGAGCGGGAAGAAATCAAAGCAGCTCATTCATCTTCACCTGAGAGATGCTGGCACCAGCTCTCCCTCCAGAAAGCAAGGCTTGGTTTAGTTCCCATCAGGTTGAAAAGCCTCTAATTCCCAGTTTAATTGAATACATTTTGCATTCCACCTGAGCAGGCTCTGCAGGGCCACCCCCAATTCGTTTTCAGGATGCGGGAGCCTGGCTCTGTCTTTGCCATCCGTGTGTGACATCCAGGAGATGAAACCATCCCAGGACCTGGAGCAGAGCCTGTCCATGGAGATCTGCTTCCCTGGGTTAAAAATGAAAGAGAGAAGGGATAAAAACTTTCAGAGCCACTTTAGGGGGCTCAAAGGGAGGGTTTTTATAGTATGAGAGGTTGCTTGATGCTGCAAGAATGTGGTGACCCCGTGCCAGGACCTGTTGCAGCTCCTGCATGTGCTTGAAGGGGAGGCTCAGGCAGCCTGAGCATGTACCCAAATGGATGTTTTGTCCAGGCAAAGAATCAAACCAAATAAACCCCCCAGGTTGAAGCACTGAGACAGAATGAGAGCAGAATTGCCAAGTGCCTTTTGGTGCTTTCTGAGTGAAAACAGCTTTCCAAGGTGTTTGGGTACTGGCCAACCAAGAAGAGCATCCTCTATGAGAGCGTGTCCCCACATCCTTCATCCCTTCATCAAGCAGAAGAGCTGGCTGGCTGCGCAGGTGGATGCTGTGTGCCTGCAAGTGGCTTCAGGGTTTTATTCATGGACCAGCTAAAATACTGCTGGCATCCCCACAACAGGAATGTTTTCATGGCTTCATCAGGTACTCTGCTCTTTCATGTATCTGATTTAAGCATCATCCTTGTTTTGCGGCGCCTCAGTTTCCCCTTTTAGTGCCGGGTTTTCTGCCCCATGAAGGTACCCACTGTGGGATCCAGGCTCCCCATAACCACCTCGAGTAAGCCGCATGGAGAAAACCCATCGCATTCCATCACCCTGTGATCAGATAATGCCTGGAACATATTTCTCAGCCTCTTTCTTCCCCCCATCCCTCCCTCTTCCTGACTGCTCCCAGCTGGGCTGGGAACAGGGCTCTGCCACAGCAATGCCCCACGCTGCTGGTATTTAGGGTGACATTTCCCACGTAGGGAGAAAATCCTGCCCCGTGCCACATGTTTGCATCCAAAGGGAATGAGCCACGGCAAACCAACAGAGCCCCGGCATCCCTCCCTGTCACGCAGGTGAGTTATTCCGTGGATTTCACGCCGCACGAAGCACCTGGAAAAGAGCTGTGTGGGCTTTCCATATGGGTTGCTATTATTTTGCAGGGTACAGAAAACAGATTGTTGGAAGGACTCCCTGTTCTGTGGCTTGTGCTGCTTTAGGTTTTCATTATTCTGTGGAGCAGAGCAGCAGTCAGGGCTGTCTCCTCGCTGCTGAGCGTTGTTTAGAGATTGCTCCTGGTGCAACTCGAAGCAGGAAAAGGCTTAGAGGTTTTAATTAAAAGCTGCAATCTGCTCTTGCCTCCCAATGCAAAGCCTCACCTACGGGATGGGAAGGAAAAGAGGAGGAAGAATAACAACAACAACAACATCAATCCATCTTTGCTCCATGAGGAGGGGCTGAGATTAAACCATGGGGGTGCTCCTCATGGCAAACCACACAGGGACCTCGGCAGCAGGTTGAGATGCTTTTGGAATGCCCACGGCTCTGCTGGGATGGGCACATCCCTGATAGATTGATGCTGATTTAGGGACCCCTTTCTTGAACGTGACCCCATTGCTGAGCCTCCAGCAGCCGTGCCGGGCCTGATCCTGCCTCTCCCGGAGGCTGTTTGCATCTCCCAGGATCAGGAAGCACAGATGTTTCCCCGGCCCCGCCGGCTGTTCAGCAGCATCCATGCATGGCTAAAGAGGTCAGCTTGCTTTTAAGCATGTCACCGAGCATTTCCGTCTCCCCTGGGATGCAGGGTACCAAGAGGAGCCTGTGGGGATGGGAAGGAGCCTTCACTGTGGTGGCTGAAGATGCTGGAGGACATGAGAGGTCCCGGGGGGGGATGCAGTGTTGGGAATGCTGGGATGAAGGGATGCTCCAACTCAGGCAGTTTTTATTTGCAGTGTAAATGAGCTGGTTCCAAGGGAGGGAGTTGATGGGTCTCCTATATTTGGTGCTGGGGAGCGTGTCTAGCTCTGCCTGTCATCCCTCCATCTGCAGTGTCTGGCTCATCAGGGTGGTGGGCCCTCAGCTCTCCTCAGGAAGCCAAAGCTTTAGGAACCTGTGCTTTTCCCCCTCTCTTTGCTGATGATAGGGGAAATGCTCCATCCCCTTCTTGGTCATTGCAATTCCTTTGCCATACTTTGCTGCCCTCCTTAAAGGGTGACCAGTGTCCCTAGGGTGGCCTTATGTCCCCTGGGGGATGCTGGGCAAAGGCACCCTGCTTGCCTAGTCCAATAATAAATGTCACTGTTCATGGGAATAGAAGAAGGAGGAGAAAGGCAGTGAAGGGGGGGGGAATCCTTCTAAGCTATAATAAAAGGAAGATGCTAATAAAGATACTGTTCATTTGTTGGGCTGCGGGGCTGCATTTATATTGTCTCCGTCTGGCAGCTCTCTGCCTCTGAATTCAGAGCTGTGTCCTGGGTACTGTGTGCTATAAGAGAAGGGCAGGCAGCTGGGAATCACCCCCCCCAGCCTTCTCCTTGGGGTACATGGAGTCTGGGGGCTTATCTATGGCCAAGGTAGTGGCTAAGGGGGGGGGGTTAGAACCCCTTGTACCCCCTTGGGCTCATTTTGGGTCAGAAATGTGTTTGGCTTCTGTTATTATTGGGTTGATTCTGAGTCTTTAGGGTGATTGTGGGTTATGTTCTGGGGCTTTTCCTGAGCCAAGGTCTCAGGGGGTGTGTGCAATAGGGTGAGACTGTGGATGCGCTGGTGAGATGCAGCTTTTATATTCAATCTCCAGCCCCCTACCACCTTATTGTCCTTCCAGTCTTTCCAGAGGGATTACATGGGGAAGGATGGAGACTTGTGGGGAAGGGAACCCCTGGGCTGAGCCCTACGACCTTCTCACCCAGCCTGCATCCATCCATCCATCCATCCATCCCACCCAGCCTGCATCCCTGGACACAAGACCCCTAAAGCTACTCAAGACCCCTGGGTCTGGCTCATTGGGGTCCAGCTGCCTCGGGATCGGATTTTCAGGCTCCCCCTATCCCTTCTGCACACGATTTCTAATAGCAAAGCAGCTTTTCAGGGGACCTGAGCCCCTCCTTGCCCAGTGTCCCATGCATGTGCCGAAATCTGGCAGTGAGCTGAGCCAGGGGTGCAAGTCAGGGTGGATATGGGGGGGGATGGAGCATGGTGCTTGCTGCCAGCTCTATTTGGACCCCAACACAGAGGAAGATGGGGTGGAAAAGGGTGGCCGTGGGGTTTGCAGGGAGATTGGCAGCTCTCCTCCCAGAGCCTGAGCTCCCCATCCCTCCCCGAGCACATTGACATTCCAATCGTGCCTCTCCGATGCCTGCTCTTTGTTGCTTCGTCAAGTGACTAATTGTCGGTGGTTTTAATAAGGCAGCACCATGGGGAGGTGCAGGAGATTTCCCCCCCCCTCCCTCCCCCCACCTTTCATGGTTATTCTTACCAAAAAGAGGGGGCGGGGAAGCAGAAACAAGCACCAGAGATAGTAAATCTCTTCCTGCTTTCCGCACAGCAGCTGCTGCGATGCTCTACTGCAGTGGCCAAGACACCTCATCCTCCTCCGGGAGCTTTACTTGGAGCTGTGGAATCGCTTGGGTAAACAGGGAGATTCCTGCTACGTTTGCTCCTTGTTTGTTCTTTTCTTCCATCAGCTGGCTCTAAACAGCTGGGGAAGGGGCAGATTGGCCTTTCCCAGTTAACTTCAAAGATCCCATGTTAGTTTAGAGCCGGGCTGAAGCCCTGAAGGTGCCCTCCTCAAGGCTGGTAGGGTAAATGGGTTGGTGGCTTGCTGGATCCCCTCTGGACCTGTTGTTTGTGGATGATGTGATGGAGGTATGGGGATCATGAAATGACAGTGTTCAGCTCTTGGAGGGGTAAAGGAGGAGGTCAGCAGAGCTACCTTGGGCTTCTGGAGGGCAGACTTTGACCTGTTTAGGAGTTAGGGAAGTCTGGTTGACTTGGGAGGCAGTCCTGATGGGCAAAGGAGTCCATGTTCCGAAAGACACAGGGAAGAAGACAGTCCTGGCTGAACTTTGCCTGGAACTCCAGGGAAAAAGGAGTTTATGACCTTTGGCAGACGAGACCAGCAGCTCAGGGGGATTACAGGGATGTCAAGAGCCTATGGAAGGAGAAAATAAGAAGGGCCAAAACCCAACTTGAACTTAATTTGGTTACTGCTATAAAAGACAATAGAAAATGTTTCTATAAATATGTTAGCAGCAAAAGGAAGGCTAAGGAGAATCTCCATCCTTTATTGGATGCACAGGGAAACATAATGGGAAATGATGAAGAGAAGGCTGACGCACTTAATGCCTTCTTTGCCTCAGCCTTTAATACTAATATCAGTTGTTCCTTGGATACCCAGCTCCCTGAAAGGGTTTCAAGCACTGGATCAGACTGCCCAGGGAAGTGGTGGAGTCCCCATCCCAGCAGGGATGTAAAAGATGTGTAGATGTGGTGCACATGGTTTAGTGGTGGGCTTGGCAGTGTTGGGTTAACGGCTGGACTTTGTGATCTTTTCCATGTCTTTTCCAGCCTAAATGATTCCATGATCCCCATTTATCTGTAGGGTATGCTGGGTGGGATGAGAATTGATCTGATGTATTTGAAAGGCTCTGCAGTAACCTGGGAATGGGGGAGCCTTGGCTCAGGCAGCGGCTCTTGATTCTATCCCACGTGATGAGCAACAAACAGAATCTGGTCCCTGGATTCAAGCTCTGGGGCCTGTGGATCAGGCAATGGGGAACAGGAGATGCTAAAGTAGCCTCAGCCCCAGGCAGAATTTATCCTTTGGGATCTGTGGTGAAGTGTTTACCCAAAGTGTTGCCATTGAGGATGCTTGCTCCCGTGTGTTATACCTGCCTGGGTGGCACAAGGCATCTCCTGCTGAGGAGCTCTGGACCACTTTCCATCCCACCCTCTTCGGTCTGGTGGGTGAACTGCAAAGCCCATCAGCTTTATTAGGCAAATTCTCTCATCCCTGTTCTCTCACCCCAGCACTGGGGGATGCTGTGAGCTCCCTGGTGTTGCTGATGGAGGTCAAACAGCAAACATGGGTGAGCATCTTCCGCTACGATGCTTTGGCTTCTCCCTTCGCCAGCCTTGGACCTGGGGTTGGTGTGAACGACGTAGGGATGGATTTTCAGGCACAGCATGGAAGAAAAAACCCTTCTCTTTCTTGTATTTATCTCAGCGCCTCTCTCGCTGTGAACTGCTGCCAGCCTGATGCCAGCTGGACCGTTTATGATGGCAATAAAAGCCAAACGGAGATATAAAACTGCACCTGTCATAATTGGGCTTGATTTAACCACGGATGCAGGCAGCCGACGGTGATGCTCGTTCGATACGTTCAGTGAGGGTGCCTTGGCCAGAGGGTAGCACCGTGGCCGTTTTCCCCACCATGGTGCTGAACACTCAAGCATCTGCTTTGCAGGGGAATAAAATCACTTGGATTCTCCCCGAAAGCAGGATGCTCGTGGTTTAGAGTAATGGGAGAAAAGGATGGCTGCTGGTTTAATGTGATGTTATTTTTCCTTCCTTTCCTTTTCTTCCTGAATTCCATGTGAGGCTGGGTGGTGCTAATAGATGAAGACAACTCTTTAACTCCTGCTGCTCCAAAAACTCCCCCCTGTGTTTTCTCCTTTCCTTAAAAGGCAGCCGTGCCAATGGCCAACAGGTCCTTTGCTCCCTGGTTTTTACAGGCTTTGGCTCATCCTGCTGGAGACCAGACAGGAGCAAATGTCCATTGTACAGGAACAGTAGTGTTTACACCCAGAAAGCAGCTTGTGCACGGTCCCTATGTGATACCAAACTGGGGAGGATGCATTTACCTCTTGTTTCCCCTGTTCATAAGAATCGTAGGAATGTCTCAGTGCAGGATTTGGGGTAGTGAGGGGGTTGCAGACCCCTGTGAGAGTGATGAGGCTTCTAAGTGGTTTTTAATATATCAGGGGGTTTCTGCTGCTCTCTGGTTGCTTTTCTCCCAGCTAATTCTTCCATTATCCTTTCTTAATGTATAAATAAGGCTTGTGCTTGAAGGGCACGCAAAGGATGCTCCAGCAGCTCCTGAGCTTTTGGGTGCTTCAGGAGTTTGGTCCACATCATGGATCAAGCAGGGGAAAAAGGAGCTCTCAGCATCCCTGGGTTTGGGGTCATGGCAGCACTATTCAAAGCAGGATCTTATTTTCAGGCTCATAAAGGTGATGCTTCAGCTCAACCTTCATTTAAAGAGTGGATGCTGTGTGAAGGTTTTGCTCCTCAGGTCCTGATGCTGCCATAGGATACCCAGACCTTGTGTTGTTTGATTTTCTCTCCCAATCTAAGGAGTGTCAATGGGAAGGGAGCTACCAGGGGCAGGAGGGCTCGCTGACAGCTGTGGAACACCAAATGGAGGTGGCAGCATCTCCATGGAAATCCCATGAGCTCCATCCAAGGAAAACACCAAGCACCAGGCTTGGGTACCACATACACCCCTCATCTATCACTGCAGAGTCCTGGGGCTCTGGTCAAGTTTGGCCATCTGAAGGCAAAGGTCCACTGATGAAAGCAAGCTTGTATTTTTTCCCTTAGGACTTCCATTATCCCATTGGATATTTCTGTATGATGTCCTATCTTGGTTTCTTTTCTCCCGGCTGTCCTTGCTGACAGGCTTTGAAAGCATCAAGGCCTATGCTCAATACAGCCTCTCCATTCCCTTTGGAGATGGTTATTGGAATGATGCATTTAATCACCACTAATGAAAGCCAACAGTGTAATGTCTGTCCAGGTGGGGCTGCTCATCCCTATCTGCATTTGGATTTTCGAGGACAGGTTGAGCCCATGGGGACGGGTTCATGCATCATTGATGGGGAGGTAATGGGAGAACAGGTGTAAGCATCTGGTTATCTCTGTAACCCATTAATACATGTCCTAGGGCAAAATAGCTGCAGGGCTGCATGAGAAGTGCCTGCTCTCTCCTTTCTGACCTGGAGATGAGGAGTGGAAGGTTTAAAAGAGGAGGTGGGGAGGAAAAACCCCTCTGGTCCTAAAGCTGCTTGTGCTTGTTCTCAGGCTGGGTGGGCATCACTTAAACAGGAGCAGCCAGTTAGAAACCCACCGAGCCCTGAGAACACCTGCAGAGGCGTTGGAGCAGCATATTTAAGACCTAATGTGCAACAGCATTAATGATGCAGGGAAGAGGATGCTGCAAAAAGCCTGTAGCGGCTCAAACCCAGGCTAATGGGGCGTGCAGGAGCAAGCTTGTCATAAAAACCCCCCAAAGCTGGTCATCAAAAGTCAAATGGAGTTGATATCTTCTGGAAGGGAGAGGGAAAGGGGAGGTTTACTTGGAGACAAAGGACCTTTCCCTCTAATTACAGGAACAGCAGGGGCGGCAGGGAAGATGAAAGCTTCATGTAAAGTACCAGGTGTTTTGATGTGCAGCTGAGTTACATCCGAGATGTTCCAGGAGGACCCCCCCAAGTCACATCAGCTTCGGAGGGTTTGTTTTAACATCACAACCATGAAAAACCCTCCTTTTTTGTGTGTGTTTTTGAGGCTAAAAGCTTTAAAACCCAGGGCCTGAGCCACCTCCCTAGGACAGAAGCATCCCTTCCTCTCCTGCAAGGCTCTACTTGGAGCTTCACTGGGCAATGCTTTCCCCCATGAGCTCAGCTCAGAGGCTCCAACCCACCAGATGCATGGGGTTTGTCCTCTGCTGTGACAATGGGTTTATGGGCTGTCTCCTCCATATGGGGAGCCCCACCAGTTTGGCTTGGGGGGGCAAGGACCTTTATAGGAGACAACCTAGTGAAGAATCAAGCTGAGACCTCTTGCTGCCTCTTCTTGTATGAGTGTGGCTTTGAAAAACCTTACTTTTTGTAGGAGTTGAGGGAAAACAAGAATTGGAATATTTGAGGAAGAAAAGATGCTGTTAAGAACTGAGGATGCTCAGGGGCTGGAGCACCTCCCATATGGAGCCAGGCTTAAAACACTGGGGCTGTACAGCCTGGAGAGGAGAAGCTGTGTGGAGACCTCAGAGCAGCTTCCAGTGTCTGAAGGGGGCTACAAGGATGCTGGAGAGGGACTCTTCA